>JAQGBA010001483.1:0-14523 GCA_034698125.1 Prionchulus punctatus | reverse complement strand
CTTTTTCTTGGGCTACAAATTTCTTAATTTTTTAGAAATGGTTGCTGCATTTGATATGGCGAAGACATTGGAAGTAACGCGCAATGAATTAGTCTTCCAAAATTTATCGCAGGAATTGATTCAGGCATCAATGGAAAAGTTGAAAAATCAATTGGAAGCGGAAAAAGATTCCATACAAAAGAAACCCTTAGAGGTCGTCAATCAACATGGATTGGATGGTGGACCGTAAGTTGAAATTTTTTAAACTAGTAGAAAAGATTTTTGAATATGTTTTAAGATTTATTTTTTTAGGGAACGGGTGAAGATGGCTTGGTATTGGGAATTCATTGAAAAGAATCATTTTCCCGTGGATGATTGGACGATTTGGAATGAATTTGAAAAAAGAGAAAAAAAAGACTTGCAATTGGATCGCGTACATATCCAAGAAAGTGAGGACGAACAATCTGTTCTTTTGAAACGTATATGCTTGTTTCAAGATGATTATGATACGAAGGATTTAATCGATACTTCGAAATACGATCGATTTGGAAAGGAGATTTGTTAAATAATTAATTTTTAGAAGTTTTTATGCTTGAAACTTTTAGTGTATCCCGATGCTCCCGATTGGGAATTACCTGTATTGCTTGTATGAGAATTAGTAAATCGGAAAAGTATGTAAATTTTGGGTTTGGTACAATGGGAAGGGGGTACGAAGGGCGGGGTCAAAATAAAAGTTAGTAAGATTTTACACCGCCTTACTACGACTTTACTTAATTTCTTAGCATGACTTTACAATTTCAGACTAGTTTTTAGTAAGAACGTAGTCTTAACTAATACTAGTTCTTAGTAAGAAATTAAGTCAAAACTTAGTAAGAATGATCAAAATCTGTGAATGCGGGAACTGACCACTTTGCTCACCAAATTGGCGCAACATGACACTCGGCAACGTGGTGGAATAAGTATTCAAATTAGAACACATTGTTTAATTGGCTGGACTGTACTTTTGTTTTCGCTTTTAGACAACGAGCAAAAGTACGACAATATGGAATGAATGTGGTATCATTGGAACCAAGTGAAAAGCAGATGGGAAAACTAAAACTGGAAATTCCAGACTTATTCCTAAACCAAAACAATTTCCTGAGGTTAATATTCTATTTATACTGTATTACATGTACCGCCATAAATGTTTGAAAATAACCCAGGGGTTATTCTATTTCGAATAGGTGACTACGCCCTCCCCCCATTCAAAGTTCTAGTTCTAATTCAATGTCCTTCAAAGTCATTGTAAATCAGTAATAATGACTAAAAATACTGAAAATTTTCAAACAACAAGCCTTTTTCTAAGCATTTTCAACTGGTTTCGATTTGTAAGTCACCATTTTTTAATAGAATTCAGCTGAAATCATTACATATACCTCATCCTAACATACTTTTTTAAATTCGAAAAATAGTACTTCAAGTTTACAAGACAACAGTAACTTTAAATTTAACTTAAAATAAAAAATCGCCATAAAAGGGTGCAGTTATTTTTGGAGGGGGGGGGGGGTGTATTTTATCTGACCCAGGGATTATTTTCGAGGGGGTGGGATTATTTATGAGGAAGTGCGGTACATACTTAGGTGCAAGATAAGCAACTGTCGGGGAATAATTGCAGCGCTCTGGTTTAGTTAGCTAGCAAAGTATTTGCTTTTATTGTAACAAATCAAGTCACATCAAGAAGAAATCTATTTTTCTTCGCAGTAAAAATAAAAGATGTGTCTGTAACACTCCAAGGTAAACCACCCATCGGATTCTTTTTTATATCGAATTTCATGAACGGCCTAGTCCGAAAGCCGAAAGTTCACTCGAAAGTTCTGAGGGTGCCACATACTAGGACTGTCAAATTTGTAAAGAACGCTGACTGATTTGCTAGTGAATCTTTTAAAATTATAGTCGACACCTAGGACCTTCAATGCGTACGCGCCGTAAACCCACATGATATGTCCATGCACATTCGCCACAAACTTTATAGCAAAACACAACTAACTTGTGGACAATTTCCAAATCCATGTCCAAGGAAAAAGATTTTTGTTGATCAACAAATTTCATATCTGCGTTTATGACTTGTTGTTTTAAACAAGTTAAAATTAGGATGATGCCAGAAGGCAATGCAGGAAACTTAAACAAGAAAAGTGGTTCTTAAAAGGAAACTCATTCCAAAAACTTGAATATGGAAAAAAGTAAAAGCAAATCGATTTATTTTATTAATTACGAAGTAAAGTCAAACATCAACTGTTTACATGCTAATTAAAACAAAATTAACGCATGAACATTTGCAAGAGTTCCTCGTCTCAAAAAGTTACTGCAGAGATGTACTTGTTTTGTGAGGAGCTTTTTATTGGGAATACATATTGAGCAATCTGAAGAGCAATTTGATTTTTTATGTTTTACTTGACTTTTTGACAAGTTGTAAGCTAAATCAAAGAACTTTAAATCTTAAACAAATTTTGCAACATTCTTAGTTTCTTAACAATCTGTAATTAATCATATCCAACGAAACGATTGGCAAATTTCATTAAATGACATGGGTGATTTTTCGTTTTCAATCTAACGGATGGTTGACTGTCATACAACACAATAACAGAAAATTAGACAGGAGAAAAAAATTTGGTAAAATGCACGAATCTGCCAACGCCCTGATCCGGATTTTTCATCTTCAAATTTTTAAATGGGATTTTTATCCAATTGTTCTTCATAGTTTACGACATTTAAAACTGGATTGGACTTGAAATTTGTGTTTTTCTGATCGAAAAAAGGATTTTACGTCTCAGCTGATAATGTACATTTGGAGCACGGTACGGTCGCCCACTTGATAACCGGTACATAAACTAAGGCGTGTTAGTTTCTCTTATAAATATCCACCGATTTTACAGTATCACAGAGTCGCAACTAAAAATGAATACCTCAACTCGTATCTTGATTTTGGTCAGTTTCGTTACTTTGGTCGCCTTATTGGCTGAAGGTAAGTGCAGATTTTCTGTTTTTGGCAATTTGGATGACTATAGTTGTTTAATGACTGTAGGACTTCAGTAACTATAGTTCTTCAACGAGTACTTCAAAATAGACATGTTGAACCACTGATTTACTGAATGACTGATTTTATATTGACAAGTCAGTCATGCAATGACTTCAGGTTAGTAACTGTAGCTACTCAGTAACTGAAGTGTATATTGACTGTCTTGTTTTTCAGGCGGTAATCAATGGGAACATGAGCAGAACGGGCAACATCAGCAGCAAGGCCATGAAACACAGGAGAGGGAGCAAAGGGAACGTGAGGAACGGGAAAGACAGAACGGACAACAGAACAACAATCGATTCAATAACAACAATAACAATAACAATAATCGACGAAACGAACATGAGGGTTGGCAACAGGGTGGAAGAGGTACTCAAGCAGGACCAGTTCGTTTACAGGCCAGGACTATATTTTCGTTTTTGTTTTTAGACAACGAGCAAAGATACGACAATGTGGAGGGAAAGATGTATCATTGGAACCAAGGAAACAGCAGATGGGAAAACTAAAACATGAAATTATAGATTTCTTTTGAAAACCAAAACGCTTTCCTGACATTAACTACTCTTACTTTTATACTTAATGTTTTAATAAATTTCATTTTTACTTGTAACAACCTTACTATGCATGGACACAAGCATCGGTATGAGAGGAAATGCAACGCTGAGATTTAGCTATATGTAGCAAGGCTGTTGCTTCTATTGAAACAAGTCAGTCAAAATCTACTTTTCTTCACAGTAGTGAGAAGTCCTCAGTTGACGTTATTAAAGTGCCATCGCTTTTCGTCACTGGGCCAATAGGTTGTCTCTAGCTTTGGCGCCTCAAAGGAATTTTGTTGTTTCAAATGCCATTCTAAAGTTTTTCGAGCTCCATGAATCTTGTATTTTCTTTGTATTTGCGTTCCACCATTCCTTCCTATCTCTTCATAGATCTTTCTGGGTAAGTCGTTGGTAAGCTTTTAGCCGGTTCTGATTTATTCGGATTGGCATCTCCAAAAATTCCTTGTTAGCAGCACTTTTCCGCTCGATTAGTTCGAATGTATGTCTTGAAATCCATGTTTATCTTTTCACTGTGTCCTATTGTACTTGAGGCAGAGACTCAGAGTCACTTCATAAAGTTGATTCCAATCCGTATTAGGTGAATTGAGGCTTCGATTATACATAAGGCATATGCGTAGTTAGTTCCACCATTAAATTTCATTTATTTTCGGCATTTTAAAGCTTTTCTCAATCTACATGTCTGGAGCTGTGATATATGCATCGCGTCATTTTCATTTTTTGCTAGTAGAAAGTGATTCAAGTTAATTACGGCACCTCTGAACATTCAAACATCGAGTACTGATCTGTGTAGATTCTTTGGAACAATAATGAAATCGATCATGGATGAGTACAATGCGTTCTGCCACATAATTTTATGTACGATTTTATGCTTAAAGTATGTATTCATAATTTGCAAGTCGTTTCCTTCGCAAAAAGTCAACAATCTCTCCCCCATTCAAATTGATACCTTGCAAACCAAAACGACCTTATTGTTCCTTTCCAATACCAATTGTCCAATATGACTACTGAAATCGCTGAGCAAAATCGTTCGTTGATTCGGTAGTTCATCACAAATGTCCATCAATTGTTCATAAAAATTCGTCCTTTCTTCCAATGATTCTGATTAGCCTGGTGCATACATATAAACATTTAAAAATGAAACCAGTCCTTGTTTTGATCTAATTTGTAATAGAATCTGTAGTTTCGAAATCGCTTTCCATCCGTAAACGGCATTCCAGAGGGATTTATGTATCAAAAATCCAACTCCCCCTTTTCCATTCTCCATGGCTGCATGAAAAACTAGGTAATTCATTATGTTAAATTCAGTTTTCCAGTTGTTTTTTGTTTCCTGCACGGCCGCGATCTTTATTTCCAATTTTTCGTGCTTTAACGTCAAACTGCTCCAACAGCCTGCTAACAGCCTGATCTAACATTCCACAATCCTAATTTAAACAGTTTGTATAATGTTTTAAAGGCCATGAAAGAAATACGATGTCTGCCATAGGCCAAACGCCAAAGGATAACAAAATGAAAAAAATACCAACCACTCAAGGCGACGACTTTACACCAGTTCAATGATTTCCTGTAAAGCGGGAAAAGACAGTTTTGGGCACGTGACACTTTACACTGCTAGAGATGTCCAAAACACAAATTGAACCATTTTGTAAGTGTAAGTTGTTCAAAATCATGTTTTATCCTGTACATACTCATCATTCTTGGCTGGCATCGAGAGCGGTCGGTTTTTAATTTTGTTCTCCCTTGTGGTCTGGCCAACTACAAGGTATTACTATGGCCTTA
Source organism: Prionchulus punctatus (assembly GCA_034698125.1). Taxonomy (NCBI): domain Eukaryota; kingdom Metazoa; phylum Nematoda; class Enoplea; order Mononchida; family Mononchidae; genus Prionchulus; species Prionchulus punctatus. Next base: position 9,156 of record JAQGBA010001483.1, on the reverse strand, counting down.
TACACTTTATTTAAAACAGTTTCGATTTGAATCATGGGTTGTTCGTTCGGTTAATGGTACAGGGGCGTGGAAGGAAGTTATCTAGGAACTCAGCAAATTTAAAATCAAAGTAGCAGTTTTAAAAGAAACAAATTCAAACTGGGCAGGTCAATTTATGGTTCAAGACTATTGTATTTATAATTCTCCGGCGTCGACCGACAAAGGTGGAGTGGCTTTTGCAGTACAGAAGAAGTATTGGAATACTATTTGAGGATGGAAACTTATTTCGAACTGTTTCAATGTCTTAAAACTCATGACAAGAAGTGGGCCGATTATATTTTTAAATACCTAAGCACCTAATCAGAGTGCACCCTCTGATGTTAAAGTTGAATCCTATGAATAACTTACGAACATTTTCAACAAATTACCAGCGAAAAGCACATTCATTGTAGGCGATTTAAACAGTCATGTTGGCAAAGACAACAGTATGTGGAAAAATACAATGGGAAATTTTGGTATATATGGCACAAAGCAAAAATGGCTAATGCCAAAAGTCTTACAATTGGATGAGCTTTCGAAAAAGGTATCGCTCGTTGGGATCGGCTATTGACACCCCAAGACCTTCCCTCGTAAGAAAACCAACCTTGACATTGAAAATACTGCCTGTCATAGTGAATACTATTTGTAATTTGGAAGCAATAACAAAAATGTTTCATGGATAAATATCGAAGGGATTCTCATCGTCAATCAATTTTCGAATTCTGATGATCGTCACTGCAAATATGTCATAGCCCAAAATTTCAGCCTGTTGACATTCTTCCCGAGTGCTGAGTGGGTGATTTTTTTTTAAACTGTCACACAATACAATAACAGTAATTACACAGGACAAATAAAATTGGTGAACTTTGCAACTGTGTTTCTTGCAACGCCTAATCCAGATTTTACATCATCAGATGTGAAATGGGATGTTTATCCGTCTATTCTTCTCTATTAACGTTTAAAAAACTGGCTTGTACTTGAAAGTAATGTTTTCCTGATCGAAAAAGAACTGGTGTGCTGATTTTCTGTCTCAGCTGATACCTACTTTCAAAGCGCGGCATCAGAGTCGCCCACCTGAAAACAGGATATTGTGAGGCGTGATACTTTTCTTATAAATATCCACCGATTTTACAGTACCACAGAATCGGAAAGAAAAATGAATACCTCTATTCGTGTCTTGATTTTGGTCGGTTTCGTTACTTTGGTCGCCTTATTGGCTGAAGGTAAGTCAGATTTTTTTGTTTGAAGGGTAATTCGGATGACCCTATTCAATGATACAGTGGTTCATTAACTATAGTTCTTCAATGAGTATTTCAAAATAGCCTTGTTGAATCACTAATATACTCAATATCTATAATTTTAGTGACTAGCCAGTCGTGCAATGACTACAGTTTGTTAGTAACTACAGTTCGTCAGTACATTGACTGTCTTATTTTACAGGCGGTAATCAATGGGAACATGAGCAGCAAGGGCAACATCAGCAGCAAGGACATGAAACACAGGAGAGGGAGCAAAGGGAACGTGAGGAACGGGAAAGACAGAACGGACAACAGAACAACAATCGATTCAATAACAACAATAACAATAACAATAATCGACGAAACGAACATGAGGGTTGGCAACAGGGTGGAAGAGGTACTCAAGCAGGACCAGTTCGTTTACAGGCCAGGACTATATTTTCGTTTTTGTTTTTAGACAACGAGCAAAGATACGACAATGTGGAGGGAAAGATGTATCATTGGAACCAAGGAAACAGCAGATGGGAAAACTAAAACATGAAATTATAGATTTATTTTGAAAACCAAAACGCTTTCCTGACATTAATTAATCTTACTTTTATACTTAATGTTTTAATAAATTTCATTTTTATTTGTAACAACCTTACTATGCATGAGCACACATATCGATATGAGAGGAAATGCGATGCTGAGGTTTAGCTAGCTATAGCAAGGATGTTGCTTCTATTGAAACAAATCAGTCAATATCTATTTTTCTTCACAGTAGTGATAAGTCCTCAGTCGACGTTATTAAAGTACCATCGCTTTTGGTCACTGGGCCAATGGGTTGTCTCTAGCTTTGGCGCCTCAAAGAAATTTTGTTGTTTCAAATGCCATTCTAAAGTTTTTCGACCTCCATGAATCTTGTATCTTCTTTGCATTTGCGTTCCACCATTCCTTCCGATCTATTTGTAAATGTTTCTGGGTAAGTCGTTGGTAAGCTTTTAAGCTGATTTATTCGGATTGGCAGCTCCAAAAGTTCCTTGTTAACAGCTCTTTTCCGCTCGATTAGTTCGAATGTATGTCTTGAAATCCATGTTTACCTTTTCACTGTGTCCTATTGTACATGATGCAGAAACTCAGAGTCGCTTCATAAAGTTGATTCCAATCCGTATTAAATGAATCGATTATAAGGTATATGCGTAGTTAGTTCCACCATTAAATTTCGTTTATTTTCGGCATTTTGAAGCTTTTCTCGATCTACACATCTGCAGCTGTGATATATGTGTCGTGCCATTTTCATTTTCATTGTGGCTGCTAGTAGAAAGTGATCCAAGTTAATTATGGCACCTCTGAATGTTCGAACATCGAGTACCGATCTGTGTAGATCCTTTGGAACAATAATGAAATCCATCATAGATGAGTACAATGCATTCTGCCACGTAATTTTATGTACAAGTTTTTGCTTAAAGTATGTATTCATAATTCGCAAGTCGTTTCCTTTGCAAAAAGTCAACAATCTTTCCCCATTCAAATTGATATCTTGCAAACCAAAACGACCTGATGGTTTCTTTCCAATGCCGATTGTCCAATATGACTATTGAAACCGCTGAGCAAAATCGTTCATTGGTTCAGTAGTTCATCACAAATGTCTGTCAATTGTTCATAAAAATTCATCTTTTCTTCCAATGATTCCGATTAGCCTGGCACATACATATAAATGTTTAAAAATGAAATTGGTCCTTCTTCAAAACTCGGTAATTCATCATGTTAAATTTGGTTTTTCAGTTGTTTTTAGTTTCCTGCATGGCCGCGATCTTTATTTCCAATTTTTCGTGCTTTAACGTCAAACTGCTCCAACAGGCTGCTAACAGCCTGATCTAACATTCCTCGGTCCTAATTTGAACAGTTTGTATAATGTTTTAAAGGCCATGGAAGAAATACACTACCGTGCAAAAAAAAGTAGACAAGACAAAAAATGGTATTTTTAGTTGTTTTAAAGAGATTACACTGACCAACACAATTTTGGCGCACAGTATGGCTTGCTGTTTCCTATACAAAGCGAGGTCGCTGATTCCAAATCTGACCTTAATTTTTTATTTTCATGTACCAATTTTTTTTAATTATCAATTTTTATATTTTGGGCCTGTTTTCCATAATTTCCTCTCACTCCCCAACAGTTTTCATTTTTTACCATAACTATAAGCTGCATACATGTTTCCAATACAATTCGAGGTTGCCGATTCCGAATCTGACCTTAATTTTTTGTTTTCATGTACCGATTTTTTAAATTATCGACTTTTACATTTGGACCCATTTTCCATAAAATCCACGAGTAAGTTGAATCACAATCAGTGAAGTAGTATGCTGGTACCGCCACTGTAGAGCAGTTACTAAAGGCATGGAGAGTAGTAATCATCATCTGACTCAAGTGACACTTTACACTGCTAGAGATGTCCAAAACACAAATTGAACCATTTTGTAAAGTGTAAGTTGTTCAAAATGTGCCAGGTAAACCAGTTTATTTAGTCGAGCATCATCAGTTCCAGTTTGCTGCAGTGCTTGGAACCTGAAAACAGACGTTGAATCATTTATTTTGTTCGTATTGACCAATAAAAGCGGACAGTTGCATGCAATTTTTCTTACCGCGTGATAAATTCGCTTTCGGGAAACCGCAGTTTCAGCTTCATCAGTATGAATTTGGCGAGCCGCCGACGAAAGCATAAAGCACCTTGCTTGCATCGCTCCACGGCATCTTGATCTCCAGGCGTGAACAAAGCCTGGCCTTCAATTGTGCCGGTTTCTACTTGTAAGCGGTCCTCAATTTTCTGCAGCTCGCCGTCCGCTACCATCGATTTCGACAAACTGCGCATTCGATGCTTGACTTTTTTCACTCGCTTGCAGAAATTAATGACGCCACCAAACTTCAGCTGCGCAAATTTATTCAGCGAGTTCAAAATGATTGTAACGTCCAGAAATGCCCCACAACACATTATATTTTCCAGATCGAAGCAGAAATCTCGCATTGACGAAACAGGAATATATTTTACATCCATACGAAGCAGTTCAAGCGTTGTTGCAATGTTGGCCACAAATACTTGCAATGTTCTATCGTTTTTGACGGAAGTGCGGCTAAATCGGCTTCCAACTTCTGTGACGAAAAATCGAAGTCAGTACCGAACTACAATAGAAATAAAATGTTATATTTTTGGTATATTAACTTCAGAAAATATACATTTCCAAGGGAATTTTTTGTTCCATTGCCACTATTGCTGCCGGTCGTCTTCTGAGAAATCATGTTTGTTAAATCGTAGAAAAAGTTATTCAATGTAAAACTGAATTCATACCGAACTGAAAAATAAAGCGAAATTAGATGAAATAAACTATTATACTTGATATTCTTACAAATGCAGAAAATTTTTGAACATTTATAACAAGAAGAACGACAAAAATTAAAGCGAATTTCTCCATGGCTAATCCAATGAACAAGTTGCAAGAGTTCGAGACAAGAAAGCAAAGTAAATTTTGAAAATTCAATATGCTGCATTTAAATCGAAATTCCTGACAAGAATTTTGAAAGGAATTAAAGCGTCAGGTTGCAACATTTAACAAATACTGAAATTCATTGAAATTCAAATTCATTGAATTTCTTCAATGAACTTTGTTGAATGAATTTTAAGCTAGTTTTTATTGATCTAAGAATAATGGTAAACCACAGCATAAGACAGACTGCATGCTTGTACACGTATGAGTATGTGCAGACAGAACATAATAAACAATTGTTAAAGGGAACGTCCGGACCTGGCAGCGCCCCTAGCAAAAACCCCTACCGACCAATCAAAATATTTCAGTCGTCTCAATTTCCGCTCCTTATTACACTTGAATTCCCATAAGATTGCAATAATTTCTCTTAACTCTTTTTCTGTTGCGTCTAAAATCATTTGCATCTAAAACCATCAGTACAATGGAACAACACTATTATGGAGCCCAAAACCTGGTATAACGACATTTTTTCATTTGGGCTCCAGTAAGGCCTTCTGAGAATCCCAGTGGTCTTCTGTTGGGCAAATACGTTTGAGAACAGCTGGCTTTGATAAACTAAACCGCCAAACGCAACATTAAGTAAGTTAGAAGCATTTGGCTCTGTAATTTGGCACCATTTGTGCTGGCACGTAGATGAACACACTTTGGTCATTAATCAAAGCAGTATAGCTTATGATACAAACAACTGATCAAAAAAATTTTATTACCAACGAAAAGAGCACACTTCAAAGAACCAAAAATATTCTTTAATAGTTTATTTTACTTCCACCGCTATTGATGACTAGCTGACAACGCTCTTGCATTGAACTCACCAATTTCTTTAATACAGAAATTGGAATTTTGTCCCACTCTTCATAAATGTACCTTTCTAATTCTTCAAGATTTCTCAGATTTCAGTGTTCTATGTTTCTTCCTAAATATCCCATATGTTTTCAATGGGGTTCAGATCAGGGGAAGAGCTCGGTCAAGGCATTACAGTAATCGATTTTGACTTGAAAAATTCTGTAGCACGTTTGGATTTGTGCTTAGGGTCATTGTCTTGTTGGAAGGACCAACGACCTTTAACTAAGCTTGAAATGCTTGGAATGAGATGATTTTCTAATATGTCATCATATTTTTCAGCATTCATAACTTCTAAAAATTTAATATTATAACGTTAGAACATATATAACTTGACCAAATTTCGTGGCTGAAAAAAAAAAAAAAATGAAAAACAGGTGAAACATTATCACAAGGTTCCAATGCCGAAAGTCACTGGATGAAAAATTTTCAAAACAATCAACCCTTACAGAATTCACTGACAACACTTATCATTCACGATTTTTCTGAAAACTTAAACCATGAGGGAACATTTAGCGCTTTGAAATATTTAATTAACTTGAAAGAGTTATCCCTCTGCTTCAAGCGTGAACTAACATCGCTGGAAATTCGTGCTTTGGATATCTCATTTGCTTGTGGATTGAAACGTTTATCTTCATTTGATTTCAGTAGTATGTGCGGTGGGTAATATAGCAGAACTCATTGATGGTACATAAAAACCACTTAACTCCAAATTTTTCAAAAATGAGGTTGATAGCATCAAAATACTCAATTTTTTATGCTGAATCCGAATATGAAATCCTTACATCTAAAACTTATCATTTTGTGACACTTTCTCAGAAGTTAAAACCACTTAAACACCAAAAGTGTAATAATTGAACAGGCAAAATCCACTTAATTCCATAACAGATGACAGAGCATAAAATTTTCACATGTAAAAACCACCTAAAAACCAACTGATGTAAAAAAACACCTGTTTTTCATTGACCCTGCCAACACAGTCAGACAACGATAGCCAATAGCCTATTTATGCTATTTTGGATAGAATGAAAGCATCTTATCTACCTCTAGCAGACGATGAAGAATCGGATCGCGATTATAGTCCAGAAGAAGAATCTTCCAGTGATTCAGCATCAGATTCTGAAGCTTCTAAAGATGATAGTAACAATGAAGATGAAAATTCTGTTGTGGACGAAGGTGCGGCTGAACCAGAAGTTGAAGAGAATGAAAATCCTACTAATCCTGCTCCAGATATGGGTAATGAAATTGAAATTGCATCTGTCAATGTTGTAGAACAAGCTAATGTTGATGTTAATCCAGTGGATGCAGGGAATCCAATTCATGACACCCCCTGTACCAGTCAGCGTCAAAAACATAAAAGGCAGCCATTTCTTTGGAAAAGAAATGTTTCTGAAAGATTAAGATTATCTGGAAAAGATTATACAAGTGTTGCTTATAAAAACAAGAACAAAGGAGTTAAAATTGTGTCAGCTGAAAAACCAGCTAGATCTGTTAAACCATTAAAATGTGCTGAAAAAAGGTGTCATCTGAGTTGTCATTTAAATTTCAACGAAGATATGCGATGTATGCTTTTAAAAATTACTGTGAACAAGCTAATTATTAACAACAGCGAAATTATATCAGAGCTCATTTAGAAAAATTACCTGTTAAACATAGGAGATCGACCGCTCCCTCGAAGCAGAGAAATGTTTCTCGCAAATACTTCTTTGAAATTGAAGGCCAGAAGCTTTACATTTGCCGACAATTTTTTGCTTTAACTTTGGGAATAAGTGAAAATACAGTTCAATCAGCGATGGAAAAGAAAAATGAATTTAGAACTTCTTCCGAAGACATGCGAGGAAAGCATGGAAATTAGACACTATGTGCCAAAATCAATCATCAAAAAATTATAGAGCACATAAAAAAGTATCCTGCTGTAGAAAGTCATTTCTGCAGAAGTGACAGAAGCTGTTTGTATTTGGAAAGTTCTTTAACAATTCGAAAGATGTACGAAAATTATTGTCAAATATTGGAAGTAAATATTGAAAAACCTTCATCCAATTCCACTTTTGGGGATGTGTTCCATGGTGTGGAACCCAAGCTTCGTTTCCACTGACCTAAAAAGGACAGGTGCCTGAAATGCGAAATTTATCACTGTTCATCTATGGAGACAAACAAAATTACATTAAATCGACTTTTCGCCGCAATTGTTTCATCACCACCACCATTTGGCACTCATCACCATTTGGTATTTATTTCATTGCGATCGGGCGAGCGAATCCAGCACTTGTAATGACTGCTGTTGTAGGTGGCGCCAATGTGTTCGATGGCAGCAATGGTCTTGAACAAAGAACCGAAAATCTTTTTCGTTGTCGAAATTTTTGATTTTCCTGCCTTTAATCTTTTCTCCACTGTGATACAAGTTTAAAGCAACCAGTAAATACTTCTGTTGGTTGTCAAGTCGAACATTTGTAATATGCGTATGAATGGTTTCTTTGCCACAGTTTCGATATATGAAATCGTTCTGCGACTGGCCTTCCAGTAATTCGTTGAAATCTTGCAATTTATTAGTATTTTCGGGAGTAATGATTAAACAATTTTCAACTTGAACCGCTGTTGTGAATGAATTGCTGCACAGTGTGCAAGAACATTTGTTTGCAAAGTCGAACTGGCACAATCGTTTGGCGTTTTCTGGTAAATTTTCGAAAAAATCCACCCAAAACTCGCGTACATCCTCCTGTTGGCCATTTAAGTACTTGGTGGAGACACTTCTTCAAAAATTTTCTGTCGATTCGACTGTTTCGAAGTTAGCACTGCTGGCTAAATGTTGCAATTCAAAGCAAAGGTTTTCGTTGTGGCCAGCATGTTCTGCAGACATGATGGACTGGTCGACAGCTGATGTTAATTGGTTCATTTGCAAAACAGCTTGCAAAACGCAGTTGGCATAACAACAATTGTGACCAGCATTAACGAATTTCGGGACTGTACGATTCACAGTCGAAGCAGTGTCGAGGCGTCTTTTTTTAGCATTTTCTGCAACAATTAATCATTTTCAAACAATTAATGAAAGGTATAACTTTGTTGTTACATTTTCGGTAAACTACTTACTCTCTTCTATTGGCGCAAAACGTTTCCTCGTCGGAACATTTGTTATGTTACCATTCCAGTCACCTGTATGGGAAAGAAACAATTATTCATTCATGCGTACTGATACAGGAGTAAAACTTATTCACCAAAAATGGATAGCATAATGTCAACAGCGACTTTCGGAGTAGGAACGCTTTCTCGATGTTTATCTGCAACTGTCACGAACTGTTCGGTTAGTTTGTTGAATTCCGGAAGTGGCAGATATTTTTCCTGATTTTGAGCATGCAGTCGATAGTATTCTTTCACAGCGGCTGAATGACACTTTATTTTCGATGGATCGTAATCGATTAAATGAAGCTGTTCAAGTTTCTGCGGCACGAGATAAAGCGATGTACGCCATGCCATCATCGAAACAGCTCGATCCGATATCTAGCATGACATTCTGCAATGTCAATCCTTGAGATTTGTGAAT
>JAQGBA010001482.1:0-14555 GCA_034698125.1 Prionchulus punctatus | reverse complement strand
GTAGTAGTGGGGCTTGGCCGGTTCTGGCTCAGTCGGGGTGCTGAGGGGGTGGGGTCGGGGGTGGGGTCAAGGGGGTACCATGGGGGTGGGGCTGAGCCAGGGGCGCTGGGCCTGTAGTCGTGCGGGGCTCGCTTCGACTACGAGCCCCAAAAGCCCTGTCACGCAATCGGGTATTGCCATTATAACAGCTCATCTAGCAATTCTGCTGCCCGTGCAAGCATCTCCTGCTCAGCGCGCTCATTCTCGCTGGGCGCTGGTCTGATGCGCCAGTGCCCATGAGCTAGGGTACTAACGCCATCTTCGAGAACGTATCGCTTATTGTCCCACGGCCGAAGTCCTATCTTGGTGGTACGGCTGGTGTACATGCGGTGCCCGTCGCTGAGGATCCGTCGGACTGACACTGAGGTTCCAACGCCACGCACAAGCGCCTCTCGGTAAGCGTCTGCGTTGAGCGAGCGTATAACTCGAGCTGGGATCCCCTTGCCTTTCACAACATCCTTGTCGCCAGTACAGATGCGGTACATCTTAGCCGATAGGCCGATGAACTCTTCTCCTGAGGCGCCGTCCAGCTCGTCTTTGAACGCACCAAGGATGAGCGGATGTATCTTATCCCCAAGCAACCCAAGCCGCGCCTCTAGCTCCTCCTTCGGCAGAGGGGCCTGCCACACGAATGAGTCTGTGTCGGTGTACAGCAGGCGAGCTTCTGGCACAGCGGCCTTGAACCCGCCATGCCACGAGTCGTACATGTGCGCCTTACTAATGTCGAGGATAGCAGCACCAACGATTGTCGGGCGATCAAGCGTCACTTCGCTGCTGATGAAGTGGACACTGAAGCACGACGCATCGGGGTCATAGTCGGACGTGTACTCCCGTAGCGATGCGAATCTCGGGTCGTTAGCCGCCCGCCGAAGCTCCTTCGGCGTGGTAACGAAGCGCATCGGCTTGCGGCCACGGATATCCTCAATGAATTTGCCGAAGAGACTATTGTTCATGAGCTTCCAGAAATCTTCCTCGAACTTGTTCTTCGAAGCCTTGGCCTGTTTGCGCCGCGCGATGTTGCTCTCGATAAAGCCCTTTATCCAGGTCGACTGCCTGAACGACAGAACACGGTGCACAGCGGTTACCACGGCGCCATGGCGAAGGGCTGCTTGCAGGTACGAGATGTGGCAGACGTACTTGCTTTTCGGCTCGAGATCTAGGATGAGTTTGTTGGTGTCGTCGTTAACCATCCTGTGCACTTCCTCATAGGTCATACCAGCCTCCAGCATCTTCCTAGCCATAGCTTGGCTGTAGCAACCAGCACGCTGCACAGGGAAAGGCGGGTACTCGTTGAGTTTGTCGTGCAGGCTGTCTGGGATGAGCGTGTCCACCTCGAAGAAATACCCGCGCTCAGCACTCGCCCAATCTGACTGCGCGAGCGCGAGCACATCCCCGAGACTCATCGCCGGCTCCCACCGGTAATCGTCGATCGGCAGCGGCATCGTCATCGCATAGGCGTACAAGGCGTTCGCGTCGTGGTACTTGATCAGGCCGTCATCTGCGCGAGCATGCCGGTGGGACACCTGGCAGATGCCGCCTCGCACAGCCCCTTCGATAAACAGCTGCATGTCGAGCTGCTGGTTACTGAACGTGTCGACTTTGAACGAGTGGCCTGTTCGGTTGTGCTCTTGCTCCAGCTTCTTGAACGCAGAGCTCCACGCCACCCCTGGCGCCGAGATCCGCTGCGAGGCATCCAGCCCATAGGCCGCGAAGCACAGGTCTCGGTAGCTCTCGAAGACATCGGCCAACAGCGCGACGTCGCAGGCTAGGTAGAGATCGTGCCACTCGCCCAAGCTCTTGATGCCGAAGAACTGCCACACTTTCTTCGCGTGCTCATACTCTTCGGCTGAGGGCCCGCTGCCATTCAGACTGCTGTAGAAGGCCTCGATCGGCGGCAGCTGCCACTCGTCGAACCGCCACCAGCCCGACATGTACTCGTACGGGTAGAGCCCCTTTTGAGCCAGCAGATCCACCGCTGTCTCGATGTCGAAGCCTGGGTACTCCTCAGCAAGGACAGCTCGCAGCTGCGGGAAGGTGCCACCGCTCTTGCGCATGGTGCTGACGAGGCTATCGAGAGACTGCTTCAGGTGGTTGCACGAGTCGCGGATATCGAGGCAGCCAATCCGGATGTTTGACATGTCTTCGTTAGTCTTCATGATGGCGTGCTTCGTTGTCTCGGGGAAGTACTTCCCAATCAAAGGCACGAAGAAGTGCTGGTCATACCGCATCCCGTTGTGAGCGAGCACAGGAACCCGAATCCTGCTCGCATTTCGTGCCAGATTGCACGATGAGTGTGCGATACAACGCACCGACCCGTCGAAGTGGTCGTGGTCGATCACGCGCTCGTCATTTGGCGCAAACTCAGCGTCGCATATGCCACAACGGGTTGCGCGCCGTCGTTCAGCCTGCGCCGCGCGCCACTGCTCGGGGATAGGATCCTTGTTGGTACGAAGGAGGCGCGCGAGCTGTTGTTCAAGCTCAACAAGTGTGCGCATGAAGGAGTCGACGCAGTCAGGGCCGCGCCACGACCACGACTCGCTGCGGCGCAGATTCGGGTAGCGCGACACGAGGCGAATACGGGCACCACAGAGTACGTGCCGCTGATACTTGCCGGCACGGCCATCGACCGGCATCAGCAAGGCTTCAAAGTCATAGTAAACAACAAACAGAGCCATCATGTCGACGTGCCGTTCCTTGTACCGAACATTGTTTAAGCCTTCGGGCAAGAGTTTCACCTTCGTAGGGCCATTTCTCGTGCAGCCATCGGCATCCAGATGCTTCGCTCGCGTAGCCTCGCTGCTGAAGAAGTGCATGCACGACCAGCACACATACCGCGCGTGCTCATGCTCTGTCGCGAGGAGAGCAGAGGGGCTCTTTATCCAGCAGTAGTGGCCAGCAGACCGCGCCTTATCTTCGCCGACAGGTCCAGGTAGGTACAGCAGCGGCACCTCAGGCCAATCCAACCGCGTCTGGCTGGGGGCATACAACGGTTGGATGTCGTCAGGCGTAGAGCCGTACAGCATCAGAATCGCCAGTCGGATAGAATTCGTCTCTTCGAATACCGCCAGCGCTTTGTGATCCATCGGATCCACGCCGTTGCGGCCCGCATCGGGAAACATGTGCATGGCAAGGGAACCCATGTGCTGGGCATACTTCGTTGCTCGGTCTGCGTTGTCGGCCGCGGGGTGCAGCGCACTGACCACAGCGCGCTCGAAGCAGCGGTTGTCGTCGGCCCGAACGTTGATCACGGCTTTCTTCACAGCTATAGCCTTTGGGAGCTTGATGTAGGCTCGACCTCGGAGAGGGTCTACACGCAGTACGCGCACATCGATCGGGCCTGTCCTTACAAGCGTGTTGTCGCTTCCTCGAAGAGCTATCTGCGCTTCGGCATTCGCCAGTCGCCGGAGAATCTCGTCAGCCCCATCCACAGCCTGGCCAGGCGTGAAGTACTGTGGCGCCACCTGGTTTTCGTTGCTGTAGACGTGTCGCAGCTGCTCGTCCTTCTTCGAAGGGCTGTAGAAGGTGAGCTCCCAGTTCGCCACCACTTTTATCGGTCCATGCGCGCGAACAGCTTCGGACAGAGCATCGGCGAGCGCCCGCCGAACACTCTCGCTTCGCACATCGAACAGCGCTGCGCGGGACGTGAGACGAAAGTGCACCATCTCACCGCCCCAGTGTGGGCGCACAGGGAGAGGCTCTACTGCGATGTCGGGCGCATGATCGAGCTGATCCTTCTCCGGAACAAGCTCACGGTAGAGCGCGGCAACATCCGCCGGCTCATGGCCAGCATCGATAAGCAGTTGTGCCAGCTCCTTATCGGTCAGTCCCACAGGTTGCTCGGCTTGCACTGGTGCAGCGCGAGGGGGCCGAGGTTTCGGGACAGGCCGCTGCACGGGAGCAGGCGCTGCGCGAGGTGGCCGCGGCTTCGGAACAGGCCGAGCTGGCTCTTGTGCAGGCGCCGCGCGAGGTGGCCGTGGCTTCGGAACAGGCCGAGCTGGCTCTTGTGCAGGCGCCTCAGCCTCGCCACGGATAAGTGCTGCAACGATGTCGGCAAACTGCTGGTCCGTGATGACGCCATCACGGAGCAAGGCATTCAGCCGAGCAATGGCAGCTGGGGTAGCCATGCGGTTATAGTAGGGCAGGGCCGGTGTCTAATTGGGCGTCCGCCGGCAGTGGGTAGGGGTATTGCGTCAGCGCATTATCTACCAGCCCTGAAAATATTGGCTCAGTATACACTCAACCAATTGGAGACACACGTACCCCACCTATAGTCCACGTATGGCGGATAAGGTTACTAAGCGTACGTGCATGTACGACGGCTGCACGCAGTCAGCCTTTCGAAAGCTGTTCTTCTGCCACGATCACCGCCTCAAGGAGTGCGGCTTTCGCGCCTCGGCAGCCACTGTGCCGTGCACGGTGCACACGCGCGGCACACGATGCGCCAGGCACGCCAAGAGCCTCGAGCGAAAGCCATGCCAAGAGTGCGGCACTATTACGTATGCCCTGAGCGGGTATTGCACCGGCTGCCAGACAAAGCTGCGCTTATTGAAGAGGAACTACGTGGCACCAAAGGGCGATGTCGAGAGCACGTGCGCAAGTGCAGGAGCAGCAGACGCTCGCGCAAGCGCCGGACCCGACGCCGCTTCGTGAAGCGGTCGCTCGCGAGGTGTTTGCGCCGGCGCGGCGCCGAGGGTACCCGACTAGGCGTGTCGAAGCGAGCAGCCCCGACGACGTATGGACCGCGGACCTTGCCGAGTTGGGCAGTCTTACGCCGGGAGAGAAAGCCCGCTTCATTTTGATCGTCATCGACGTCTACAGTCGGCTCGTGTGGGCCGTCTTGCTGCCGGACAAGAAGGCGGCCACCGTGCGCGACGCGTTTTAGGAAGTGGTGTCGTCGGCGACCGAGTCGGGCGAGCACCATCCGCCGACTGCGCTCTGGGTCGACCAGGGTGGCGAATTCGTGAACAAGGCGCTGGAGAAGCTCCTTCGCGAGTACGGCACTACACTCTACTCGACCTACGGGCCACACAAGGCCGCCATCGCCGAGCGCTTCATCCGCACGCTGCGAGCAGGCACGCACAAGCTGTCGATTCGGACGGGCATCAGCGACCTGGCGACGCTCGTGGACACGTTCATTCACCAGTACAACCGCCGGCCGCACTCGACGACGAAGGTCAAGCCAGTCGACGCCTACCAGAAGATTGCGACACCGCGCAGCAGGCCCAAACCGGAGTCCCGCGAGTACCCACAGCAAGATGTCATCGCCCCCGGCACCCGCGTGCGCGTGAGCCGCCAGCGAGGCATGTTCGAGAAAGAAGCGGCCGGCAACTGGAGCTTCGAGTTGTTCGTCGTGAAAGCAGTTAGGCAAACAAATCCCATCACATATCTGCTCGAAGACGAGTCGGGTGAGCCAATAGACGGCGCCTTCTACCGCGAAGAACTGTTGCCGACGCGGCAGCCTGAGGGCGAGTACCTAACAGAGATAGTGGGCCGCCACGGCAATAAGGTCCTGGTGCACTACATCGGCTATGACAAAAAGTACGACGAGTGGAAGGACGTGCGCGACCTGGCTTGAGCTCGCTAAAGCTACGGCTGCGCGACCGTCAGCGCTGTCACCAGCAGGTCCGGGGTTACGCTCAGCTGCTCACACAGAGCGCTGACGAGCGCCGCGAACTCGTCGGGGTCTAGGTCGCGGCACCACAGCCGCACCACGCACCAGCGGCCGCACGTCGTTACGAGCGGCGAGACGGCCTGGATCCCGTACTCGGACCAGAAGACGCCGTCGTAGTCGCTGCGCAGGATGGCCTCGGCCAGCCGCGGCGTGTCCTCGCCGAGCTCTTTTCGGATCCGCCGCGGCACCTTGCGTGACCACTCGTCCACGCGCATGTCGCCGTACGAGTCGAACACGGAAACGGTACCGGGCCGCGGCCCGTCGTAGCAGGCCACCCAATGGCCGTACGCCGGCTGGTTGCGGTACAGGAACACGATGGCCCGCTCAGGGGTGGCATCAAGTATCTCGCGCAGGTTCGCGCCCGGCGGGAACGCCTTGTCGTAGCTTGTCACCGGTACCCGGTGCCGCAGCAAGGCCTCGACCTCGGAAGTGCGCAGGGAGTGCCCCATCTGCTCCAAAAGCGCTTCGAGCGGGACCGCATCAAGGGTCCTCCTCGCTCTCGTCACTAGCATCCGCAGCAGCTGCGCTGGCGCCGACTGCCCGGCCTCGCGGTGGTAAGCCATTGTTTTCGGGCGGGTCCTGTATCTCCAAGCCGGCAAGCTTTCGTGCCATCTCGTTCTTTCGAAGCCGGTTAGCTCGCAATGCGACCGCGATTTTCTCGTCGTTGACGAGGCAGACCTTGTGGTCGCTGATGAGCACGCGGTGGTTCAACAGATCGCGAATGATGCAATACTTGCCGAACTCAGCGGCGTGTTCCTTCATCGCGAGGCGCAGCTCCACCGGGAGGCCCACGTAGTGCTTCAGAAAGTACGTCAGGTTCCCGGCGCTCCCGCTCGTGGGGAAGCCATAGGCCGTCGCCTCTTGGATGGGCACGCGGCTGTACTTGCCGTTGGCCGCGCGGTGGCTCACGTAGACGACCGACACCTCGCCCTTGCGGCCGCGCTGCAGCACCGAGTCGCTCAGCAGCTGGATCGCCTTGCTCTCGTCCCGCTGTGAGGCCGAGGCCTCGATGTCGTCGAAGACAACACAGACGGGCCCCTCGTCGATGGGAAGGTCCTCAACCTTAAGCGGCGTCACCACCAACTCCTCGGGCTTGATGTTAACATAGCGGCCCTCGAGGCTGGCGAAGGCAGGGTCTCGGTCGTCGGGGCACACAAGGATTATAGCGTTGCTGGGCTGCTCCTGCGCACGGTCACCCGGCCGGCGGCGCCGCGCGGGCACTCGTGCGGGGTAGTGGAGTCGGAGCCACTGCTCGCAGTAACGGGCCGCGGCGGTGCTCTTGCCCGAGCCACTCATGCCGACCAAATACAGCACGTCCCGCTCGCGGTCCCTGATCTCGGGGAAGAACTCGAAGCGGGTCCCGGCCGGAGCCGCGATGCCCTCACCCTTCTCAGCAGCATCCTCGGTGAGCACGACCAGCTGGCCGTCAAGGGGACCGCCCACCGCGATCGCGACCGGATGCTCGCCGGCGCCGAGCCGTTGGACAAGCCTTAGAGCCATAGCACGCCTGACTATGAGAGCGGCATAACGAAAGTTGAATTGAAATTTGTGTGCGGGTAGCATATAGGCGAGTCAAGACAAGCATGACCCACAAGCCTTCAGGCCGTCTGGCGTACGAACCCGATGCGGTCACGCTCGCAGGTCTGCCGGCGGTGATCTACACCGATATCTCGCTGAGCATCGGCGACGGTACTCAGGGCCCGGTGGCTGTCGACCGCACGGTGCAGCGCCCGGGCATGGTCCCGCAGGCCGACGCCTACTACTGCTCGGTGGCCCGCCTGGTGCTGCCCAACAGCGCGTGGCTGTGGCAGCCCATCCTGCGCCTCACCGGCCAGAATGACCCGCCGACGCGAACCATTTACGACTTCACCATGAGTTTCGACGACGGCGTGGGCAACGTCACCGACAGCGACCCCATGCCGCTGGAGCTCATCCGGACGCGCTTCGGCTCGGACGCGACGCCACCCGTAGTGACGGCCGGCACGATAACGGGGCAGCCGAGCAACGCGTACGCGGCGGTGTACACGTACGAGACCGTGCGCCAGATGCTTGAGAACGTGTTCGCGGCTGCATTTGCCGACCTGCTGGTGAAGCTGGGCGGCGCAATCCCCGGCTACCCGACTGCCAAGGCGCCCGAGGTGCTCTACGACGCCGACTCTGGCCTGTTCACCCTGCGCCTCTTCCCGTACGACGCGTACAGCGGCCAGGGGGCGGCCGGCACGCTGTCGCTGTGGTGCAGCGCCGAGTTTCGCCCGTTCACTCGCGGGTGGGACACGGCTGACTTCAACACTTTCCCGAGCGCCACTGTTCGCAAGGACGTGCAGTTCCTGACCAGTGCTCCCGACGACTGGCTCGACTGGGACGCCGTCGCCGCTGCCTGGATCGGCCCGCCCGGCCTGCCGGCCAACCCCGGCGCGCCGCGGGACCCTGCCACGGCACTGGCCCTCGTCCACCAGAGCTTCGCGGCGCCATGGGTCTACAACGCTTTGACCAACATTCGGCTCATCAGCACGCTGCCCTCGACACAGGAGCTCACCGACGTGCCGAACAACCTGCAGAACATGGGCTCGGCGCAGTCCATCGCGGTGAACATCCTGGCCGACTTCGCCGTCGACGTGAGCTCCAGCCCGAACGCGTTCGCCCAGCCACTCGTGTTCGACAGCCAGGGCGTCAGCGGTGGCGGGGCGCGTTTGATAGAGCTCCACGGCAGCGGGCCTCTGAACAGCATCGGGCTGCGGGCTGAGTGGGTCGACAGCTTTGGCATAGCGCGGGTACTGACGTCGGTCGGCCAGCAGCAGCCCGCGAGCGCCAAGCTGTGCTTCGTGCGACGCGACCAGGTGTGAAAGTGGTCGGGTCATTTTCGGATTAGACGAATTTGCGCTGCTTCGATATCGCTTGTGGCACGAGCACTCGCAGAATGAGCTTCGAGGATCAGTCGGTCGTCCGCGTGATGGACCCACGCATCGACGTGGCGGCCCACAAACCTGTAGTCGTGGCCGAGCAGGGCGCCAACACGTTGCAGTACAACGTGCTCCCGGCCCAGACGGGTACAGCGCTATCGCCCATCAAGTGGCAGGTCCTGCCTGGCAACTACGGGACCGGGATAAGCCGCGCCATGCGGATCCACGTGCAGGGTGTTATCACCATCACGACCGCACAGAACGGCATGCCTGCGGCGAATGCTCTTCAGATCGCGCTGCGCCAGTTTCCGCTGCACCAGTGCATCACCAACATCAGCGCCACGGTCAACGGGACGCGCATCCAGCTCTCGAACCCGAACCAGTACATCGCCGCGCTGGCCCAGGTCAACAGCAGCGCCGTGCAGTCGACTGGCGCGCTGTCGGCGTCCGAGGCCTCGGTGGACCTTCTCACACGGTACGTCGACTGGCGAGGCGCGCTCACGAGCCCGTTCCGCGCCGGCTACGACAGCATCCCGGGGGCTCCGCCGACGCGAACTCGCAACATCGTAGTCAACCGCGTCGACGCGCAAACCGCGACCGTGACGTTCGATCTGCACGAAGTCGTGTGGCTCCCGCCCTTCCAGTGGGGCGGCGACGACGCCAAAAAGGCGCTCTACGGGGTCCAAGAGCTGAACATCGACGTGTCTGTGGCGAATATTCAGCGAATGCTCTGCTGGGCCGGCACCGTTGCGGTGCAGAATCAGGTGAACGTTCTCACGTCCATTCCCATTACGGCCATCACCATGAACGCGTGGAGCGCTGCGCCAGAACTTGAGTTTGTGCTGGTGACCCCTCACTCGGATTCGTTCATACACCAGGTGCCGGCGCTGTATTACGACGCGACCGACTACCAATTCTACCAGACTTTGGCCCAGGCCTGCCCGTTTGGCCAGACGCGCACAGTCACGTCTCAGGCCTACCAGCTCGCCACGGTGCCGCGCCTGGCGCTGATCTGGGTGGCCCTGGCGCCCGACGTGTATGACTTTCCCCAGAATGCCAGAGAGGTGCAACCCGACTGGTTCTACGCCATTCAGTCGCTGCAGATCAAGTACGGCACGCAGGTTGCCTACAATGGGGCGAATGCTGCAGAGCTTTGGGCAGCCAGCATGAAGGCCGGCCTTGTCTGCGACTACCCTCGATTCGCGGGATTGCCCATTGGCACCCTGAGTGGCGGCGCCTTGCCGGCCTTCTCCGGTGGTTCATTCGCTGGCGCCCCGTTCGTGTTCGACCTCGGGCTCGAGGGCCAGCTGCCTGAGGGAGTCTCGCCGGGCGTGGACGTGTCCATGCTCTTCACCGCCACTGTGACCTATCGCAATCAATCGATCACCAACGCCAACGACGCATTGGTCCCCCTCCTAAGCGTGCTCTTCCTGAGCGACGCTGAGCTGAGCCTCTTCCAAGGTAAGGCGGCCTACCGCCTCGGCGGCCTGACCGCCAACGAGGTCGCTTCGGCGCCGGTGGCCGACAGCGTCTCATCGAAAGAGATCATGGACGCAGGGCAGGGCAAGGGGGCTGCGGGTGGGTCGTTCCTTTCTTTCCTCAAAGATGCGGGCAGCGCCCTGGCGAGAGATGCGCGCAAGGGCATCAGCATCGGCGCGAGGATCTTCTCGCCCATCGCCACGGTCGCCGGCCTCCCCCAGGTCGGGGCTGCGTCGGCTGCGCTCGGCAAGGCGCTGGGCAGCGGCGGCCTGATGCTGGGTGGGGCCTACGAGTCGCGCGAAGACCTGCGTGCACGACTTCGCCGTCGTTAAGCGTGCACGGGCTGTCTGCCCCGGCAAGCCCAAAAAGGCGCCTTTTTGGGTGCCACTGGCAAGCCGTCTACTGCAGTCTCCACGCACCCAGGTAGTGAAATGCGCCGGCACCGTAGTGTTCCCCATTTGCGAACGTGGCGTTGTTGTAGATTGTGAACGTTATGGCTGTCACTGTGGGGTTCACCTCGGTGTTTGTGATCACGCTGCTTCCGGCGGCGTCGGAGTTCACCCACGCGACGCTGTTAAGCGTGGTGGTTTGACCGCCAGCCGGCTGAAATTCGGCTGCCACTACTTGCCCAAAGTTGCTAAGCGTCGCCGTCGTTAGACCGGCCGCGCCGACGAGCAGGTTCGCGTCCAGCTTGGCCCAGCACTGAGCCACGAACCCGTCGCTGGAGATGAAGATGCTCATATTGGGCACGGTCACGGCACCGATGGTCAACTCAGCAGACGTCGTGAACGAGGCCGGGTGCCAGGGTTGTGTGCCCCCGATAGAGCTGATAACAACAGGATCCGTACCCTGGAACGTGTAGAACTGCATGTTGGGGGAGCCAAAGATTGTCTGGTGCTGTGGGTTCGCGCCGAGATTCAGGCCGGTGCCAATGGCGATGCAGTCGGTCACTGCGCCCGTGGCGGATACGTCTCCCACGAGCACGCTCTCGGCCACGCTGGCGGCCGCGTCGGCAATCTGCGAGCCGACACATACGCTGTCAGTGATGTTGGTGGCTGCCAGGCAGGCATTCTTACCCACCACGACGGCCGCTCCTCCGGCCGTCATCTCGCTGGCGGCATAGCTGCCGACGGCGACGACGTAGGTGCTTGTGGTCAGCTTGTTGGCCGAGAACGGACCGATGGCGACCACATCCGTGGCCGTCGTTAGGTCTGCGGCCGCCGCCTGGCCCACGGCCACGACGTAGCTGGCCGTGGTGGCGCTGGCCAGAGAGCCCTGGCCCAGTCGCACGTTCGACGTGGTGTTGCTAGTGATTATGTGGCCGTTCGTCACGTCGAGGTCGCCGGGCACAGTAAGGGGGTTGGCGAGCGCGATCTGCACGTCGCCCTGCCCAACAGCGGTGGCGGTGATCTCGCCCGCAGTGCCCTGCACCTGTTGGGATGTCGGTTCGAAGACCAGCTGACCATTCTGCCAGGTCATGCCGTAGCCGTTGGCAGCCTGGGTGGCGTCGGGCATCTCGTACTGGACGTAGCCGGCTGCGTAGATCTCTCTCGCACTCATGGCTTGCTCAAGGCTTGCCCTGCACGCGTGCTATTAATGATTTGGATAAATATCTGCGCGTCTAATATCGAGAGACGGCACATGAGATGTCGCGGCGGTACATTACACCAAAAGAGGTGGACGAGCTGTTCGGCGGCAAGCCCCGACGGCGACTCACCACATTGATCAAAGACTTGAATGCTCTGGAAGCAGCGACAAACGAGGTCAAGGCTCACATTCCGCAGATGTCGAAGGCAGCTGCTCGCCGCGCTATCCACCATGCGGTGGATCAGGAGGCTGAAGGCGCTGGCGGATTCAGTCTCGGGAGCCTCGTGGGCGCGCTGAAAGCGGGCTTTGGCGCCGCACGGCAGATCCTGCCCGGCGCTATCGGCACGACAGTCAGCACCATCAGGGGAATACAAGATATCCGCAGGGCTGCCAGCGGTGCGGGCTTCTCCCTGAGCGGCCTGCTGAGCCGCGCCCGCGATGCTGCAAGCAGCGGTCTTCGTGTTGCGCAGGCTCTCGCCCCACACGTCGCCAGCTACGCGCCGCAAGCGGCCACGCTCGCACGAAACGCTGGCTTCGGCCGCATTGGGGCTGTTGCCGACCACGCTGCGCGGGCAGCCAGCTTCGTTCCTGCGGCGGAGGGCTCTGGCCTGCTGTTGGGCGGAGCAGATGGCGGCGGGCTACTGCTTGGGGGCCGCATCCTCGAGCGTTCGGTCCGAAAACGAGCCGCCCGACGGCGATAAGTGCGCCTTAGCGCGATGCGAGGCATCAGTGACGCCTAGCTCCCTTTTGCGGCGGCCGCGCGAGTGGGTCCACGCCTTCGAGGACTGGTGGCGCCTTGGCCCCGGGTGGCAGATGCCCGACGGCTGTGCGGGGCGGTGTTGTCGTCGCGATCACGGACCGGATGACACTTTTGGGGCTACTAGGCCGTGCGGTCTCGTACTCGTCGTAGCTGCTGAGACCTAACTGTGCCAGCCTCTCCTGCTCGGTGGTCTTCCGGTCAGCAAGCTTTTTTAGTTTCGCAACCTGATCCAGCGCCCTTTTCTGTGCTTTGAGTCCCAATGTCTTTGCTTGCTGGTCGAGCTTGTCGGCCAGGGCCAGCACCTGTTGCGGGGTTGCAACAAGGAGATCCTCTCTGGGTATCTCCCGCGCCACTCCTCCCGGCAGGTACTCGTTTCGGCGGCGTGTCAGTTCCAGCAGTAGCGTGTGGTTGTCCTCTAGGACGCGATCGATAGGTGTTGACACCGCCGCCGGCGCGGGCTGCTTCGACAACAGCTGCAGCATTGTGTCCTCTCCCATCGTGGATGCGTCGTCGGCTAGGCCGGCATGGCGGAGCGGTAGCCACGTCGTCGTCGCTGTCGTCGGCCGAGCCTGGTGACGACAGTACTGAACCGAGCAGTGGCGACGGCGCTCGCTGTGCAAGCAATGGGCTCGCCGGCTGTGGAGGGGTTGGTGGCCGCGGTTGCGCAAGCGGCTGGCTCAGCTGCGCGCCCAGTGTCTGTGCTTGCACAGCCTGCGTAGCGGGTGTGGCCGTAGGTGGCGTGCCTAGCTGTGCCGCGAGAGTGGCTGGTGGAGGCCGTGCTTGTGTCGGCGGCGCGGGGGTGGGCGGAGCCTTCGCTGGCTTCTTGCCTCTCGGCTGTGCAATTGCGCCCAGCTGAGCTCCAAGCGTGGGAGTTAACTGCACAGGCGGGGTCTGCGCTTGAACGGGAGGCGCCTGTGGTTGCACAGGGGGTACCTGTGGTTGCAAGGGAGGCGCTTGTGCTTGCACGACTGGCGGTGCTTGTACTTGCACAGCCTGTGCGGCTTGCACGGCAGGCGGTGCTTGGGCGAGGCCGAACGCGAGTTAGGTGTCGGTCGTTGGCACTGCCTGAGTGCCCAGCAGGGCCCCCAATCGCTCCCTCCCCCGGGCCAGTTGGAAGACTTTCTGAGCGTCGAGATGCTTGGCCGACAAGAGGTCGCTCAGATTCACCTCGACGGGCTCTTCTGCCTCTACGACGAGGGGCTTGCGCGGCCGCACCTTGGATGCGGCGATGAAGCGCCGGGCCGTCTTCGAGATGCGCAGTGGGATGTTCCGCTGGCCGCTCGCGAGATGCACATGGCCTACGGGGGCTCGCACTTGGCTCACCTCTCGCTGGAGGGCTGCTAGATCTGTGAGCCGCGGGTTCAGGGTCGCTGAGACTGCCACTCCGCGCTTCATTGCTCTTTTCAAGGCGCATATATTACTTGCATTGTGCTTTCAACAGAGCGCGATGGACCACAGTCCCACCGGTAGCGAGCGCAGCGGCCAGCTGGCCGAGCTCCGCCACGACGTGCTCGAGCAAGTCGTCCGTCCCTCGGTGCTGCGCGACCTCGAGCACCTGTCGCTCTCGTACCACCGCTGGCGGCGTGCCGCCAACGTGTGCGAGGCGCTGTCCCATGTGGCCGCTTCGGTGGCGGCCATCGCTGCGATAGCTGCCGCTACGTGGCCGTCCGAGGGCCTCATGTTCCTCACTGCCGTGCTCAGCACACTTACCGTGGTCTTTCTGCGGTTGGCAGGCTACGCCAGCGGCGAGTCACGCGAGAGGCGCAGCGCCTACTTGCGGCAGCTCGACATGGTGCATCTCGGCGACGTCTTTCGGCGACAGACGAGTGTGGATGAGCCGCCTGGCGCTAGCGGCGGGCAGTCAACTGATGTATGAGAAGCTCTCCAAGAGGGCTCTTTAGGACTGAGAGATGGTTGTACGCAGTTTTTGCAGAGTTCACCAAGAGTTAACCAAGAGTTCACCAAGAGTTCACCAAAAGTTCACCAAGAGTTCACCAAAAGTTCACCAAGAGTTCACCAAGAGTTCACCAGTTTGCGCATGCGCAGTTCTGTCCGGGCAGTCCGGACAGATTTTGGCAGCTCAAGTGAATAGTCGAAGCGAGCCCCACGCGACTACAGG
>JAQGBA010001481.1:0-14556 GCA_034698125.1 Prionchulus punctatus | reverse complement strand
AAATTTTTGAATGAAATTTGGCGTGCCTCTTTAGCGCACAATGCTTTATGTTTCCTGCAAATTTCATTTTAAAATACTGGCCAGTTCAAAAATGGTGTGCAGTTAAAGTTATTCCAGAATTTTAGTTGCCACCCGTTATTTTTTCCTGGATGGTTTATACTCTTCAGACTGTACAAAGCGCTCGAGGGTTTGACTGTTTATACCAGAAGGTCGTGCCAGATAGTATAAAGCTGATGTTCCACTTTCACGATGGTCCACTCGATGGTCATTTTGCGCGGGGTACCATGATCCGAAACATAAAGTACCGCTTCTATTGGGATACGATAGAACAAAGTGTGCACGCTTGGGGCGTCGAATGTCCGATTTGCAAACGCCAGAACCCGCCATCAAATCTCCAATCAAGAGCGTCCCAGTCAGGGCCCCTTGGGACACAATTGCAACGGACTGTTGCAAATTTGTGACTTCGCAGAAGCAAAACAAAGTTTTGTTGGCAAAGTTGCTTCTGTTTGGGGAACCTCGAAAGTAGTGTTTCAATTATTGGAAGTTACATCAGGCTACACATTCTATGATAAATATGATTAAAGACAAAACTTATTTGGCAGAATTTGTACATTCTCAAGATGGACAAAGAATAAAACATTTGAGGGTTTCGATACCAGAAATGACCTTTTTAGCCAATCATACAAAATCGGTAAAAAAAAGTGAACAATTTATTGATGCATTTTACAAATTGATCTGTTTCTTGTTATAGTGTGTTCTTGTATGGCGAAATTACTCATCTCATCAAAGATATATCGTTGAGAATACGCTGACTGCTAGTGAAAACAAAACTTGAAGCATCTTTCAATTTTGGTTTCAAAATCATGACTTGAATTTTATCACAGTTTCTGTTGTGTCTTGTTTTTAATCATGCTGCATGCTAAAGCTCCTTCACCTCAATTTCTTCAAATTGTATTCTAACATATTACTTTTTACATTTTTTAAAGTTCATTATTTTTCGCTTTCGATTATTTTGTCGAGTTTAACCTTGCTCGCAGAATTCATAGAGAAACCAAATATAAGTACGGGAAACTGGGAAATTTGCACGTGGCGTTTCAATTGTTCGAAGCTTTACATCAAGATGTAAATCAAAATCTGTTTGCGATTTTCAGGACCCAGTTCGAGTCTTTGCTTTCTTCTTTTAGCAAAATCAGTTGCTTTCGTTGCTTGCGCCTAGCCTTTTGTCTGCAATATAACAATTCTCTGCAGGAACAATGCTGAAACAAATCCTGTTAATTTTGCAGGTAACGAAATTTAACATTTTATGATGAACTGCAAAAATCAAGCGTTTGTTTTGTGATTCATGCAGGTTTGTTGCTTGAATGCTTTCCTACCTCTGGAATGCAATTTCGAAAAATGTTCTTCTCAACCATTGCCCAAAATCAACTTTTTCAAAAGCGCAAATGTAACATACGAGAGTTGCGACGATTCCAAAGCCTGTTTTGAACGAGGAAGTAAAATAAGCTTGAAAGATTCGAGCAAACTATACATGGAAACTCAATCGGTTTTCAAAGTGTACGAAAATGCCACGTTCGACATGACTGGCGACAGTTCCATTAAATTTGCCGGCTACAGTTATATAACGAATCGAGGAACCATACAATTGAACTCTGCCACAATGCATGTTCAAAGATTGTCCCGATTAGAAAACGATGGTCGACTACACTTGAACAAATCGACAATTAACATGTTCCAATCGGAAAGCGTTAAAATATCATCCCTCGGCGGCCTGCAAATCGACGAAGGCGCCGAACTTGAAATGTCCAGTCGAACGTCGCTGGAGTTGTTCCCTCTGTTTGATAACAATCGAAAACAAGAAATGCTCTTGAAATCAAGCTCGAAAGCAGGTTTCAGCGACAGGTCCTACATGTCCTTGCGCAGTGGCAAATTTATTATGAACCATAATTCAGCTTTGGTTTTGCATTACCAAACGAGTTTTATCATAGATGGTATCGTTGAAGTGTTAGATGAAGGGCGTCTTCAAGTGTGGGGAAGAGGTGAACTTATAGTTGGACGCTACGAAATAGGGAAAGACGGCGATGACATCGAATATTATGAAGCACACAAAGGTGATGCAAATGCAACATTCATCATCTGTAAAGGTGTTAATTTTTCAATTGGGCCAGCAAAATCGCTCGTGGTAAGGAAAGGAGCGCATTGTATGGCGAAGAAAAACGAGCATGTAGAAGAAGATACAGTGCTTGATTTGACATTTAGAAATGAATCATTTACTTGTTTCGGCAAGAGAGATGATCTAATGGCGGCTGTTACCCAAATGGTGTAAAATAACATTTATTTTGCTGCTTTATTATTAATTTAGTTTTTTTTCTAAAGTAACTTATCAAAATGAAGCATATGTTTGTTACCTTTTTTGACTCTCTTTTAAATATTCGCTTCATTTATGAGAACCGAGCTAATAATTTACAAAGAGCCGAAAATAAATAGTTCTTCGTCAATTATCAGTGGAATAACGTGGTGTTTTATTTCAAGCTAAGCATTTAATGCATGCCAACAGCTGACTGCAGCTCTTCAGCAGTCCTTATCCTATTCAAACTATTCTCAGAATTGGTTTTAGTTTCAATCGTTTCAAATTTTCAATATTTTGCATAGGGCTATAAATCAAAATCTGCTAATGAGTTTCAGAATTCAGTTCATTTTAATGAATCAGTTGTTTTCTTTGACAAACGAAATTTCATTGACTCTCGATGAAATTCAGACTGAAGCTACTGTTCTTGAATTGTAGCTTGCAATTGCAGTCGATCACGTTGACGTATTCTAACAACAGCTGATCGATTAGTGAACGTTTGTATCCAAATACCTCTGTAGCTTTGGCAACAAATCGTGGTGGAATCAGAGTATGCTGAAATTCGGTGTACAGACTGTACAGTATTCCATATGCCAGAATTTTATGACCAATTGTGCTTTTTAAAAAAATCGCTTGTAAGATTTAAATTTACAAGTTCAACATGAAAACTTCTCCGCCGACTTTCAACATTATATCGATAGTATATCTTTACATAGCATATTTACTTGCTTTTTGCCATTCCCGAGGGGTGCGGTATTAAGCGATGCGGCTTATATTCAACTTTGAACAAACAGAGCGAGTACCGTACTACCTCGATTAGAGGCACCGTGCCTCTATTATTTCAAACCATTCAATGAGGGTACATCTAATCGAGAGGGTGCCTTTGTTCGAGGGGTGCCTTTATATTTTCAACTTACTTTTACTTACTCAACTTACTCAGATTGTAGAACGAGACACTGGACAACTATAGACTCATTTAAATTAGCAATTTTCACAATTCAATTCCCATTCAGGCGTACAGAGTATTCACAAAAGGCTTCTGAACCTTGGATGGTCAGTGCATAAATTTTGCGTTATTAAGTCTTTTTTTATTTGACAATATTCTATAAGGAATTTCACTTGAAACTCATTCGCATTTTGAACTTTTTCCTTTTCAACAGTTTGTTTTTCGATTTTGGCATTGAATATTTGTCGGCGAATGGTTTCAACGAATTTGGACTGTCTGAACTCGGATTCTGTACAAATATGAAAATAATATTATCGATTTCTTCAGAGATAAAACAAATAAACTGACGTGTTTTTGATGTTGTTCAACAAAGGTGATCATGAGTCGAGTTGTTGTGCACGCTGCGCCGTTAACCTGTTAGGAAAACAAAATACATCCACTAGTCATTTCAATTCCGCACAAAAATTGGAAACTAGTTGAATGGCCAACTACTGTTTTTGCTTAACTATAAGGCAATTGTAAACGCTACAACTATCAACTGTAGTTGTTAATTGGACATCTATACAGTCGAACCTCAAAATGCAAATGAGTTTCAAGTGAAATTCATTGTAGAATATTGTCAAATAAAAAAGACTTAATAACGCAAAATTTATGCACTGACCATCCAAGATTCAGAAGCCTTTTGTGAATACTCTGTACACCTGAATGGGAATTGAATTGTGAAAATTGCTAATTTAAATAAGTCTATAGTTGTCCAGCATCTCGTTCTA
This sequence comes from Prionchulus punctatus, assembly GCA_034698125.1. Lineage (NCBI taxonomy): Eukaryota > Metazoa > Nematoda > Enoplea > Mononchida > Mononchidae > Prionchulus > Prionchulus punctatus. The sequence continues at coordinate 10,496 of JAQGBA010001481.1, read as the reverse complement.
CAATCTGAGGCAACATGGATCACTGATTACAATAATTCAATCATTTTAATTTACAATCTAAACAAGTCAATTGTCCACTAAATTAATAAGGCAGACGAAAATAGAAACAAAAAGTTTATCAAAACCTGCTACTGGAAGACTGTTCAATGAAGCAGGCTAATAATTGATTTCATCTATTTTCTGAATGATGTCGGCTGACAAGAGATGTTCCAATTTATTCGAATCTGATTTGTATTTTTCTTTCAGCTTTTCTAGTATGCTTTTAATTTCAAGAAATTTTTTCTGCAAGTCCCGTTGCGCATTCTTGGTGTGCACTAAACATTGATTCATTTCCAACAGCCACGTAGGTCGCGTAATTTTAACGAACTGTTCTACTTGATTAAACTTGTCAGCAATACACAAACAGTCATTCAAAGCAACCATCTTAAAGAACACACTGCTGCCAATGATACCCTTCAATTGAATCGCCACACTTTTATAAAATTTCATCCAAAATTGCTGGTCGTACTTGGTTGCATTTATTTCCCAGGCCAAAAACGCTTCAGCAATATTCACCAGATTAATTAACGCCTGAATGTGTGCTGGTTGATTGACGCCATTTGTAAAACTTTGTTGGCAAATCAAAACAATTAACTTTATGCACGAGTTATTCAGTTTTTCAACGCCTATTTTATTTCAGTTGTGCAATATTTTGCCTATGTTACTCGTTGATAGTGAGCTATCCGGTGAGAATTTAGTGGATGATAGCAAAATAGGAAGAGATGCCGATAAATTAGCTAGAAACGCAGACGAACATTCGACTTTATCGTATTGGACGAATTTTCGTAATCCCTTCGACAGCAGAACGAAACTTCTGCAAGAAAAACAAATTTAAATAGCATAGTCGAGCGTGAGCGTTTAAAAGTTCATACTCTGGCGAAATCTTATCTCGGTTCACATCCAACAAAGCGAACAAAGCCAAATCTTCGATTGACGACCATTTGATAACTTTTAACACAGCGCCATTCGTTTTCAAATTAATTTTCTGCAATCCGTAAATCGTACGCGACAAGGACAATTTTACAATTTTGTCCCGATTGCTCGATAGACACGACACGTTCAGATTTTCAACGAAATTCTTTTCATCGTTAAACTTAACGCATACGATTGGTAAAAGAGGTAAAAGGTTTTTATCGATTTCTTCGGGGCGAGTTTTCAAATCTTGGCAAAATCGGAAATATCCATTCCTATCAAAACGATTTGGAGACTGAGGACGATTATAATTGGACGGGAAATTAGAAAAATTTCCGTTCATATTGTCGACAAATCTTCGCTGGCTGTTTATTCTAAATTTCGGTTTTTCGTCACTCCATGGTGTCGAGCAATAAAATCGTGAAATTGCGCTAAATTTCAAACCAGAAACAAATTTTCTTACTTGCCCTGACCTTAAATATAACCCTTATATATTTTTTGAAAGCTAACAGAGCAAAGGCTGTCTGAAATTGTTTTGCTAATGCATCGTTTGAATTGCAGGTAGGCAGTTTTGTGATGACAATTTGAAAAATTGTAAACATTTCCTATTCATTTTAACAAGTAAATTATTTTTTTTACTTGGTAAGATGTTTTAACGAAATTTTCAGTTTTGGAAATTCGCAAAATAGCTGTAGCGAATTTCTGTGAAACTATTTTACAATTTTCAGACGCAACAGAGATTTTTTTAAGAAATGCGATTGCCAAATATAATTTTTTTAGTTCTGTTCTACATTTTGTAACCAAGAGGAAAGTGGGCCGCATAATATTTGACCCTATAAAAAAGTAGGTAGACGATCCCCTTTTACTTTTGAACATTCTCAGTCCAATGTCAGGAACTCGTGTCAATGCAAATGGCAAGATGCCTTCTTTCAAACTTTTTTCAACTATTGGAACACAAATAGTGTATGCTTGGACACCCACCCATCCGGAGATGGTATCATCATGTATGGTATCATCTCAGTGTGGTATTAACATGATTTGCATTTCAGCAGGATTGGAAACACTGAAGGACTTGCAGGTTCATCATGCAGGATGTGCATTTCTTCAAAGCTAAATAACAACTTTTTATAAAAGTTTTGTTGTTTTTTTATTCAAATTAAAATTACAGCCAAATAAAATCAATAAAACTAAACAAAAGATCTGCAAAAAAAGGACCCAGGCTACTTATGACCCAGATAGCCACGCCCATAGTGGACAAACACATGACCTATTTAAATCTACATAATTAGCAGAAGCTCAAAATAGGAAATGGTCCAATTAAAATTGTGATGCCTGTACCACGCCCGAAACGCTGGAGCTGTAGAACGAGTACCGAAAAAATCGACCCAACTTGCCATACGCAGTGCAACTGAAGAAGGGGTCCATGTCACAGCCTACAGTAAACAGTTGACTGTTGAGCAAAAATTTTCATATCATTTTTCACAAATTTCGATTTAATTTCATAGTCAGGCGGGTGTCCAGTAGTAGACTATTTGTGCTTCACCCGTTGAAAAACGTTCATAAGAAGACATCTTGCCATTTGTTGACACGAGATCCTGACACAGACTGAGAACATTCAAAACTAAAATGTGATCGCCGACCTACGTTTTTATAGGGTCAAATATTGTGACCGGCCCACTTTCATCTTGGTTACAAAATGTAGAAGAGAACTGAAAAATTACATTTGGCAATCGCGTTTCTTAAAAAAATCTCTATTGCGTTCATTTCGAAAGAATTTTTTTTATTTTATCTTATCACCGATATCAGCGATAATCAGTGATATCAGTGATAAGGAGGGTCGCTAATCACAGCTACTTTCTCCGACTCCGCCCACTCACCAACCAAAAACCGTCGCTGACGTCAGCGACCCATCCACCAGTCAATGGGCGCGTGAGGAGCTTAACATGCAAAGTATAGAACTATACTTAATACACGTTAATAATTGAGTTGGTACCACCGCAGATAACTAATACAACTGTCATAGTAGCCAAGAAGCAATTTTCGACTCTCTTTGAACCAACGTCAGTCGTACACTGGGTCATTTCTAATGTGCGAATTTGCACAATCCCGCCGCGGGAATTCCTGTATCTGGAAAAGCGATAGCCTAAGGCTGTATCCTAAGGCCATAGCCCTAGCCAAATATAGCTATAGCCATATCCATAGCCACAGACAATGGACTTCCAAGGTGGAAGAAAACAGAATTGTCATTTGCTTGGCTTTATGTTGAGTTGTTATTCGTTTCACTCTCGTTTTATTCGTCGAAATTAGCTTAGCTATTTCGATAGGCTTTAAATCCAATTCCAAATTAGAAAGCTATTTTATTTTGTTTTGTTTCAAGTTTGCTCCGCGTTTTATTCGAAAAGTAAACAGCTATTTCGTCCGTGACAAGTGGGCATTGAGATTCCAGTGTCAAAGTTCGTGTCTGCGTTTAAAGCAAGTTTGGGTAGTCTGAACAAGCTACGATTCTCGTGTCGTAACTCAGCCCTTTGTAATTACTCAACGAAGTTGTTGGCTTAACTCGTTAAAGCGTCTGCAACCGATCAGCGAACTATTGGTTCCGCCATCCAGCTAATAGATTTCAAATTCTGGAAGAAACTTCCGAACAATTACGGTTTCTCGGTTCCATTTAACAAAGATCGAGTGGAGGTTCATGGGACCATGAAGGCGCGGTATAAGTTACCCAGTGAAACCGTAGTGTTGTAAATTAGCACTTCCAGCGTCGTGCTAGATACGACACTTTAACCTGATTGGCTGTTTTAGCACGATTGACTATTTCTTGCAGTTATAGCTGTTTCGATTGGCTCTAACAGCTGGATTGGTGATTTCTACATGAACGGACGTTTTTAGCAGGATTGTTGATTTCTGTAGGAATATATGTTTCAGCAAGAGTGGATAGATCAGCAGGGTTGGAGATTTCTGCATCAATAGCCATTTCAGAAGCAGCGTTTACTGACACATTTGCTTTCAGCAAGATTAGGTGTTTCAGCAGGATTCACATTATAAATTGTTCCTGCATGGCTGATGTCTAATATATCCTTTGTATTTCAGCAGGATTTGTTGTTCCTGCTGGATTCACACTATTAATGAAGAATTTGCATTTCAGCAGGATAAGAGTTAGGATTTGAGATTCAACAGTTTTGATTATTTCATCAGGATAAGTTGCTTGTGCATGATTCATGAATGACTTGCATTTCATCATGATTTACATTTCAGCAGGACTGTTTACTCCTCAGGAAGAGCCGTTTCTGCAGGATTTACGTGTTTCATGGTGCATGAAGTGCCATTTCATGCATGCTAAATAACAACATTTTATAAAAGATTTTGTTGCTTTCATTCTAGTTAAAATTATAGCTGACAATAAAAAAAATAAAATTTGTACAAAGATCTTCAAAAAAAAATTTTGTTAATTAATCAAACTTCATCAATTTTTCAAATTCTGCATGATGTCCTTCGACTGCTGCGCGCTTGGAACTTTTTTACACTGATGCTTTTGTAAACCTGGAGGGATTCTTGATTACGGGCCGCTGTTTGATCAATCGAGTAACGATTAGGAGGACCTTGAGTTTGTATCGAGTTACGACCCGTATACAAATCAAATCCACTTCCGGGTTTACGTACAGTAAGACGACGTCGATTTCGGTTTCACAAATAACACCGATTTTCTCTTTTTGCTAGCTACCTAAAGTCAGCCTAGCCTTTCGTCAACAAAACCTTCTCGGTTCGAGTTTATTTCACCGACAATAACAAATTGATGGAAAAACAAAACGTGAATTACAAAACTGGTTATTCAAAATAAAACAGAAGTTTCTAGAAGAACTTGTCGAATTCGTGATCAAATCTAAAATAAAGCAAACTTGCGAATCAAATTACTAAATTCAAAATCAAACATGCAACTCGGTTACACTTTCAACCGCTCCTCCTGCTGTGTCTGATTCTGCAAGAAGAAAGCTATAGTTACAACTGTAGTTGCAGTCATCAACTATAGTCGTTCGCTAACCATTGTTGTTTACTTACTGTCTGCTTCCAATGAATGTCGTTGCTTATCAGCTATCGAAGTATCGTCCAGCGATCATTGAATAAATGGCTCCTTTCGACTGTTTGGCATGACATGTTCGTCTACTAACTTCAATCGTTGAGCAAACGTGCTGACGCCTTCATATTCTTTTTGCTTGTTGTTCATCCAGGCTTTACCCTTCCATCGCCCACTTTCGTTACTGACGTTTTAAACTCGTAGATACTGCGTTCCAATCGCGTTGATCAGCGGCTGGCTGATAACACGGACAGGTATTGAATCGGACCATGTCCAGATACGGCATGATGTTGATGCATTTTTGCAAATTGATCAGTTCCAAACTATTAGTTAAAGTACAAAATTTTTTCAAAAAGTCACCAATGGATTATTCGCCATCCGTGTTTTCGAACGTCGTGAACCGTTGATATGCCGTGTTATGAAATTTGAATGATTTGCCGATTCACTCGACAGCTGCGCTTCATTTGCTTGCGCCATTTTGAAAGAATTTTTTGACCAGATCGGACGCTAAACGAGCTCTTTCTTTTTCTTCTTTCTTGGCTGTTCTTCAGCCCAAAATTCTTCAGCTTCCTGAGAAACAGAAGTTGAACGGGTTGTGCGCAGATGAGAACTTACAATAATCTTCGATGAACTAGCATCTTGATCGAACTAGTTTGCTTCGTCGGACAGGTCTTCAGTCTTGATTTCTTTTTTTTCTGTGGCGTTTTCGAAAAATAGCTCGAAAGACTATTTAGCAAATCGATCTTGCGTTCGACTATATGTATGCTATATAGACTATCGATATAGCCTATAGATGCCCGAAATCACGCTGGCTAGTGCAGCTAATTTGTTTTGCGAGCACGTTTTCACGAAAATCAACCAAATCAATGGGAAGAATTATTCACCAAGGAGATTCACAAGAAGTTTGACGAGAAACTAATTTACTTTTCTTTTTGATTTGTTAATCTAGTTGCAGAATAAATTTGATTTCGCAACAGCATCAACAGCAGCCACTGGACAACTATAGCCTTCGATCAACTATAATAATGCAGTAGATGAGCCTGTTTTTATAAAAAACTTTTATTTTCCACGAATGTAAAAAATGGACAACCACACAATTTTGAAAACAAAAAATACATGCATGCGAGTGGATTTCCTTGTACGATTTTTATTTATAAAGTGCGGATAAATGAAGAAAGTCGACAGATATTTTGTTTTTCTTGCAACTTTAAAATCCTTCTTTATATTTTTTCGAGTCCATTCGCGACGCCAACTGAGTCAATTGTCGTTTCGCTTCGCATTCGGGAAAGTTGCCCATATCGTAATATTGCGGCGCGATTTTCAATAGCCTGAACATCAAAACAAAAGAGTTACTGGAATTTATTAAAGATCGTTGAGTAACTATACTTCTCCAATAACTACAGTTCTTTCGAAACTATAGTTCATGAAAATCATCTACAGTTGCGTTGAAAAACAAAAAATCGCTCACCATTCCGGCTTAACATCGGTCACTGTGCGGATATAGTTTTTGGTGGTCAAGACGAATTCGTTGTAGACGACCCACTCGGGCTTGTGGTCCAGTACGGTGCTCGGATGCAGTTGAACGATTTGATTGTCCTTGACGGTCAAATAGTGACCGGCGCGTTCCAAGTGGGCAACCAGAAAAACAAAAAACGAGTCGCTATCGTCACCGGCTAATGCAACTATAGTCCTCCTAGTTTTTAGTTTTACCTGCATGAAAAATCCCGAGAGCAACGCCTTGCGGATGTTCAGGTAGTAATCCTTGCTCGTGAACTCGGTGCTCGTGCGGCGCAAGTTGAGTCGATCCATGATGCGAGCCAGTTGCACACGCACATTGTCGGCGTTCTTCAACGAGCGATAGTTGACGAAATTATCGTAACACCATTGCACGTCTTCGTGATCTGTAAAAACAAAATTCGCGTTGGCTAAGTGAACAAAGTGCGCGACTATAGTCCACTTGCTCACTTTGTTTGAAAGCGTGGTAGACGTTCAATAAAGTCAAATGATCGCCGTCGATGTGCGCGAATCGCAGCTTGGCCTCGTCGGCGGCTTTCTTGGCTTCGGCGGGCCTCACGAAACATTGGGGCACTGGAAAAAGATCGGCGGCCCACGCGGCCCGTTAAAACTATAAATTATCAGCAAGCCGTCGACGCTGGTTCATCGAGCGAGCGTCGACGGCCGGGCGATAGTTCAACTACGGTCGAACGGCTAGGCGAGAAAGTTGCTCGTTTCGAGTCGAATAAAACAAAAACATACCTGATAACATGGCGACGATGGACAGGATTTCGTTGGAACAATTGAAGTCGCACGACGCGATCAACATCTTTCCGAGTTGAGGGTCCAACGGAAATTCGGCCATGATTGAACCCATCGGCGTCATCTCGCCGTCGTCGTCCAACGCCGCCAAATAGTTTAACATTTCCAACGCTCGCATCAACGTCTCGGGCGCTGAAAAACAAAAAAACCGGTCGTGGCTAGCAGACTATAGTTGCTCAAAAGTGAAGTACCAGGAGGATCCATAAAGTCGAAATGTACCAAATCGTCGATGCCCAGCTTCTTCAATTCCAAAACTACAGTACCCAAATTGGAACGCAGGATCTCCGGGTAAGTTTGATCCTGCATTTCCTGCTTGTAGGCCTTTTCCGTGTACAGGCGAAACGTTTTCCCGGGTCGAGTTCGACCTGCCCGACCGGCGCGCTGCATGGACGACGCCTTGCTGATCGGACATACCAGCAGAGATTCCACTCGAATTCTCGGATTGTACACCTGCGAATCAAAGACTATAGTTGTTGAGAAACTATAGTTGCTCGCCGTAGACTTACTTTTTGCTTGGAAAAGCCCGGATCGATGACGAAAACGACGCCGTCGATGGTCAACGACGTTTCGGCGATGTTTGTGGACACGACGCACTTTCGGCCGATGGCTCCGTTGGCTTTTTTCGGCGGCGCCGATTCGAAAATTCTCTGCTGCAAGTTCGGCGGCAGTGTCGAGTAGAGCGGGATACATCGGAGTTCGCCCACTTCGGCGCCCAAGTTGTCCACTTCTTTTTTAATTCTCTTGCACGCTTCTTCGATTTCCTACGCAGAAACTTTGTTTTATACAGTTCGAAACGGGCGAAAACCAGTTCCTCACTTACCTCTTGACCGGTGAGAAACAAAAGCATGTCGCCTTCGACTTCCTCGCAGATATGTATTTGAACCACGGTCCGGATGGCCGCCTCCAAGTAGTCTCGCTCGGGCTCGGGCGTGTAGAAAATTTCGACCGGAAACGTTCGTCCGGGCACGGACATCAGTGGACAATTTTCGAAATATTGCTACAAAAATAAAACTACATTTCTTCACTGACTATAGTTATTCAAAGACCACAGTTGAACTCACTTGAAACTTGCCAGCGTCCAATGTGGCGCTCATGACGACGATTTTCAAGTCTTTTCTTTGTTTTATGATTTCTTTCAGGAGTCCCATGAGAATGTCGGTGGCCAGCGTCCGTTCGTGAGCCTCGTCCAACATGATGACGCCGTAGTTCTCGAGTAGTGGGTCGGACATGGCTTCCCGCAATAACATGCCGTCGGTCATGTATCTAGAAAAAATACGCGATAAATATCTGAGAGTCGATAAGTTTGTCTTTTTCGATCGTTTCCGAGAAAAAACTGAAAACTAACTGTAGTTTACAAATTTTACTCGATACTTCACTGTCCACGACACGAAATTAGTTTGTAATTTACTTCAATAGCGTTCTTTGCGACGTGCAATCTTCGAATCGAATGCTGTAGCCGACTTCGCAGCCGAGCTGGACGTCCATCTCTTCGGCCACTCGGGCGGCGACGGACATTGCGGCGACTCGCCTAAACTCAAAATAATGATCACGGACTATAGTTGACGACCGACTATAGTTCAACTATGGTTACAGAAACTCGCCTCGGTTGCGTGCAAGCCACGCTCTTTTTCGTGCCGGGCATCGTCCGAGCGCGGACGAACTCCAAACACCACTGGGGTATTTGCGTTGTTTTTCCGCTGCCCGTTTCGCCGACCAAAACTAAATTCTGATGCGTATTTAAAATTTCCATGAATTTATCGCGATATTCCCAGACGGGCAATTGCGTTCGTTTTTTCAACAAATCGTAATAACGTTGTGTATAAGGTTGGAGGTTGTTCGGATTTACGTTCGGATTCGCGCCCGACGCGGCCGCTTTCGAAGCCAGGCTAGCGGAAATTCGGGCTAATTCCTCGACCGATTTCTTTTCGTCACCGTCGTTTTTCGACTTTTTCGACATGTCCTGACCGGCGCCGACGTCGATTCGATGCCTTTTCGACATTGTAAAACGGAAAATTGCTCGTTTCGTCGACGGAAAAACAAAAAATCTGTTAGTTTTCGATGAATAACGCGCTAAAAAGCGAAACAAACGAAAAGTCGATTAACGTAGAAATTCGTTGAATTTCGTCATAAAATGGGAAATGTGAGTATATTCGCATTCAACTACGGGATTGGTATTCAACTATTGCTAATGGACAACTATAGTTAATGGACAACTATAGTCAGAGAAGAACTATAATTATTAGAAATATTGATAATATACTTGAATAGTTAGGGTACAACTATAGTTATTGAAGAACTATAGTCATTGACGTTCTTTAGTCTTTGAACGCGCAACACGCTAAATTAAGGTTAAATCTGAATGTAAGTTCAATGATTGGCGAATCTCAACAATAATTCCCGTTGCGGGATTTAAGAAAACATTTGTTCAAGTTTGAAAGCCGGTTGCAAGGGTACGTTAAAATTGGCATGAACCTTAATTTGAATTGGAAAACAAATTTTCGAATTGAATTTTTAAATATGAATCACCGCAGTGTCTTTCGACGTGTGATTCGCATGTAAGGTTGAATGTATTACATGTATGTATGAGAAAATGAAAATAACCGTGAAAAGTTATAGGACGAGTTCTTCGGAATGAAAACTTTGATTCGCTATGTCCTTGGGTGGTTGTTGAATTCATCTTCAAAGTTAATATAGTTCATTCACTATTGCAAACTCGAAAAGTTTACAGTGAGAACGATTTGTATGTAGATTGGAGAAACAATTTTGAACAATTTACAATTTACAAAATGGTCCACTCTATGTGCTAGACATGTATAAAACACAAGATGAACAGTTTTATAATGGACAAGATCCAAAATTGTGTTTTCCGCCTAACATAAAAATCATTCTTACTGTAAACTTTTTGAGTACTAATGTATGAATAATCATTAGTATTAATATGTATACTGGGCCGTCGAGATGTAAAAGTCGAGGACATATTGATATGACCACGACCTTTTACATTTTGGAAACTATCACTGAGCTTACTACAAGCCGACAATGTATTGTTGAAATGGAATATCAATTGAAAGTGAGAAAAGTATTACAGTAAAACCCCGGAAATCCGGACACCTGTGGGACCCGAGCCGGCTGTCCGGATTTGCGGGGTGTCCGGATTATA
>JAQGBA010001480.1:0-14584 GCA_034698125.1 Prionchulus punctatus | reverse complement strand
ACCCCTTAAAAAAGAAAACTTTATTGGAAAGAGCTCTGATAATAAAAGAGAAGCACTATGGACCTGATCACTTTCAAGTTGCGGCAACATTGTCAACTTTAGGCTTCGCTCACTACAAATTAGGTGATCTCGAAAAATCTAAAAACCTGATCGAAGAAGCATTGCCTGTCTTAGAACAACATTTTGGACCAGATAACTACATGCTTGTGAAAGCTTTGGCAAATTTATCAGGTGTTTATGCCGGATTAGGCAATAGCGAAAAGCAACACTTGCTAATGAATAGGGCTATTGTAATCGACAAAAAACATAGCCAGTCTTGCATTGAATGAAATTTAAAAGCAGGGTTCCTCATTCAAATACTGGAAAACAAATGATTTTCGTCAAACTTTTTTTTGTTTCCTTGATTCATATGTTGCACCTATTGATGGTTAAGAGCTAAAACAGTTGATATGTTTTTGCTCTTAAGCCACGCTCACAATACATTCTATAGTTAACAAGCGACTATAGTTGGCAAGTAACTATAGTTCATCTGTAACTACAGTTCATAAGAGACTATAGTTCATCAGAAACTATAGTTCATTAAGTTTGAGATGAGTTTTAGCACTGTATTCGAGGCGTGTTGCATATAAAAACGTTTGACATTTTATTTTCAATTCTGTCGGGAGTTATTTTACTGCGAATGGGTCTGACCCGGGGTATTTCTAGGGAAGTAGTAGATTTTGAAGGCGTTGTTCACAGTTTCAAAATCATTATACATCAATGATAATGACTAAAAATCACTGAAAATTTCCAAACAACAGGCCTTTTTCAGTGCATTTTCTACTGGTTTTCCTTTGTAATTCACCATTCGCTTATAGAATTCAGCTGACATCATTACCTCTACCTCTTCCTTCCTAACATCCTTTTTTATAAAATTGGAATGAATGTAGTTTGAGGCGCAAAAGGGGGGAGGTTATTTGAGGGAGCTATATGATTTCAAATGGGTCCAACCCGGAGGTTATTTTCGAAGGTGGTTATTTGTGAGTGATTTGTAAAGGTATTTGCAAATTTCTCTAAAAAGCAATTGGATGCAGCAGTTAGACGCATAGAAAAGTATCTTAACTGAAAGAAAAGCCAATTCGAAAACGATCAAAAACAACCAAATGTGCAATAATTCGCTAACAGCTTTTCAATTTCTGTACTTTTGGCGTAATACATTTTCGTTTTCACCGTAATACAACAATGTTTTTATCACTACAGTCATGATCTTCATGTTATATGGCAATGAGAATCAAAGTTGCAATGAATAACTTTGCTTTGGCTAATATTTTTGTATTTGTTATAAATTGAAAATACTTAATTTATTAGAAAAATATTCATTTTCTCTTATCTTAATGAAGAATTGTAACTAAAAAAATAGAACGTTAGTTGAACTTGAATGTCATCGTGCTATCAATCCACCTCAGTCAAATGTTGAACCCCTCTTAACGAATTTCACCCCATTTCAATATTGAAAATAGCACCTTTTTGTTAAAATTTCACGCCAAAAAGCAATAACCGTAGCTTTAGTAACGACGAACTTATTAATGACACTTTCTTTATCATCACAACAGTGCATCAGTTTTTTTATTCTGCAAGTATTACATTTTGTTTTCTACAAAAAAACTAATAATAAATGTATGAACGATAAAAACATTTTTTGTCAGAGACAAAAAACAAAATTTCAACAAATGAAACTCAAACGATATAAAATACACAAATACAAAATACAACAATGGAAACGACAACGGATCGTTCGTTCATTTTTAATTTCACGCTTTTTCCTGGATGATCATTTCTTTCGGAATTAAGTTAACCATATCCGAAGGTACCCGTTTTAACAAATGTTTTTGTTGTTGGTCAATTTTTGCAAACGTCCAACGTCCTCCGTCTTGCAAGTATAATGCAACAATTGTCAACAAAATAAGTAACGAAACGATTCCCAGTATGAAACCGAGGGTCGTTATCCAAACGACATTCGTGACCTTATCTGAATCAGCCAACGTTTGATTATTTAACGCGAAATTCCATCGGCAACTTTCTTCCAAATCTTTCCGAACATCACCTACGGGCAGTAAACTTTTTTGACAAATTGTATTTTCGATATTGATCACAATCTCGGCGTGATCGACGAGCCATTTAGAAAACCACAGTAAAGGGCATTCACATTGCCATAAATTATCTAAAAAAAACGCAAAAATGAGTTAGGAAGCGAATTTTCTCAAATGACGCCTTTTCTATACATGTTTCATCATGGAAACGTTTTTGACGGGAATTTACAGTTCGCTCGTCGCTTTTGCAATGAAAACTAGCGCACGAGACAGTCGAGTAAACAATTATGACAAAAGTGTTTACGTCTGTTTTGGCGACCGTTAAAATTTCAACAAATAATAATAATATGCGCTCAACAGAATTTAAAATCAACACAACTTGTCTATGTTTATAGCTTGTTTGACCTTCAACGCACCTACAAAGTTACGATGCACGGTGAGCTCATGCATAAATAAATGAAGAATATTTTTTTGCAACTAGAAATTAAGACACCCTATTGCAAGAAATAACTGGCTCTGAAAAAAATGTCATGCCGCGTTCAATTTTTTCGCCCCAAATCCAGTTGAAAAGGAACAATAACATTTTGAAAAAAACTCACGAAACTTTTTATTACCTGAAACATCAACGGCACGCAACGATTTGACATTCGGCAACGTCAAATTTTCGTCCAAAATTTGCAAAAAATTGTCGTTCAAGTAAATGCTTTCCAACGCTAGGAGTTCGACGAAAGAATTCTTTTCGATAGTTTTGATTTGGTTGTGAGCCAAACTGAGAACGGTCAATTTCGTTAAACTCGAAAACGTTCCATCTTTAATCGCAGTTAAAAAGTTTTGCGACATGAATAATTGCTTCAATTGCGTCGCTTCGAGGAAAAACTTGTCGGGTATAGTTCCGATCTGATTGTTCTGCAACGACAAAACAGTTAAATTTTTCAGCCCAATCAAGGTTCCAACTTGTAACGAAGAGATTTTATTCGACGTAAGTGATAAAACTCTCAAACTCGAAAATCGTTTGAAATCGTCGTTTTCCAAAGCGACGATTTTGTTTTTATCCAAATGCATAAATTCCAAAGACGGCAAGGAATCAACTTTGAGATCTTTTAACGATTGAAAACTGTTATCATTTAAATATATTTGTTTCAAATTAGGGAACGAATTCTGCAGATTGAGAGACGTTAAATAATTCCGACCCAAGTTTAAACTTTTCAATTTAGGTGTAGAGTCGAAAGCGCCGTCGGCGATTTGAGTGATTTTATTGCTTTCCAATGATAACGTTTCCAAATGTTCCAAGCCACGAAACGCGTTCGACGTAATCGACGTTAAAAAGTTCGACGCTAAGTTCAAAAACTTGACATTTTTCGAGTTGCGAAACGTGTCGTCGGCCAAAGTTCGCAATTTATTATTGTATAATGATAAAATGCGTAGATTATTTAATTGACCCAACGAAGTTTCGTTCAACTCCGTTAATAAATTTCCGCTTAAATCCAATTTCGTCAATGCGTTCAAATCGGCGAACATTTTCCAATTGACTTCCTTTATGATATTGTTTCGTAAAATTAGAACTTTCAACGTTTTCGCCGTCGGCGTCAAAACGCCGGGGGCCAATTCGCCGATGTGGTCGTTTTCGAGAATCAATTTTTCCGTACGAATTCGAACGAAAAATCTCGACGGCACCAACGGTATCAAGCTATCCCAAATCCATAGTTTCGACAAAATCGTATCGTCCGGCATGGAATTCAGCGCCCGATAGATCTTCGGCATATGTTCTCGGGTGCATCCGACCCATAGAAACGGGCGATCGATGTCGTTCGTCGATCGATGATTATCAGTGATAAAATTTTCGCTGTCGTTGTCGCCGACGTCTTCCAAATCGTAACATCGGCAAGCGTCGCCTTGCTTGATCAAAGTCGGTTGCAATTTCGAACAATTCATCGACGGATTTCTTGTTTTCAAGTCAATTATCGCGGAATCATTTTCGGCGCAGTGAACGTTAACGAGAGAAAGCAAACGAACGAAAGATAACACAAATACAGCCTGAAACGATTTTACATTGAGATACAGTACCATTACGACGTGAAAACTGTGACGAAAACAATATTTCAGTAATTGATAGTGTTTTACACTCTCGTGAATGAGAGAGGTTTACCTTCATTTTTCTTCTGGAATGTGAACCAACTTCGTTTTCCGAACGAGTATTTTATGTAACCATTAGAATAGAAGCCGAGTTCGTAGATGAAGCTTTAATATATATTTTCAGCTTCTTGATGGAAATATATATTTTTTTCATCAAATCGAAACATCAGCAGACCGACGACGGACGTGCCACCCAGTCTGTCCCACCTCTTTCTCGTTCGGCGTCTATTAATGGACCAGTCACCGCCAGGTACGTTTCGTCCCTCGTCGACAACAGGCTTGCGCGCAAAGAGCGTAAATATGGGAAGTGAGTATAATAATGTCGCCGATTTTAAGGAGGTTCGACGTTCTGAATCGAAGAAAAAAATATTTGTACACCTTTTGTTCTCGGCAACGTTGGTTGAAGAGGGTTTTTCTCCCGTCTATATACTGTCTAGAACGGTTTTATATGGACGAACGCAATTTCGAACCTATAAAAACTAATTCACGACGAATAAACGGACCAAGTGGGTCGGTACTGGGCGCAGGTACTGTAAACTAGAGTCGCAGTCGCTGTTGTCGTTGTCGACGAAAATGTGTTTTACACGTACTATTTCGTAACTCTCACGACATTCGTCCGACACTACGGTACACGTTCGAGTCGCAAAAATCTCTCCGAAAACCCCTCCACTCTATAGAAAAATTACGTACGACGAACGGGCGTAGGTAGGTCGTCGAGGTCGATCAGTTGTCAACGACCTTCGACGATAGGAAAACCTATGCGCGCCGACGGAATTGGAATTTTCAAGGACGAAAGGCCATTCAAGCATCATGAGCCAATTTTTTTCACCACTGGTTCGCCCCCAGGTCCCGAAAGGTCGTAATAGCGGCGGCGAAAGGACAAAAACTTTTTACGCAATTACCCGACCGTTATTTTGTCTCCTGCTATGGATTTCCGACGTAGAATTGTACCGATCGATTTTGGAATCGGGTAAAAACTGACAGCGAACGACGACGCCTACAGACAACATTAACAGTTTGTTCCAGTTGGTTTTTCAAAAAAATTTTTCAAGGTCGTTGCCTTTTTTTCATGCGTTCGCTACGTCGTTGGTGAAAACGATATTGGAGAGAAAAAATCAGTCAGTCGAAACGAGTTAGATGTCGAACGACGACGTCGCCGAGAACATTTTTGAGACTTTTCGGACCAGGTGCGAAATGGGCGATATCTTTAAAGAAAATACGCAGGGTTCTTTTTATCTCGGCTGTTTTTAAACCTACTCCGTCCCGTACCGTGGCACGACACTCCGCTAAGTTGACACAAGATTGTCATCACGTGTAAGTAGGTCGTAGTCAACAACTTAAAAAAGCACATTTTACGAAAGGTGTTTTCAGTAATGAAAAATTTCCTAAAACGACCGTAGGTTAGGGGAAGGAATGTTCCAACGGACAGTAATTCTGTTCAGCACTTGAGCCTAGGAATCCAAAAACCGATTTCACGAACAATTAATCTACATAGCCAAATTTGACGTCAATACGCAGGTCTCAAAGAAGACAACACAGTGCCTCAAAGTATTTTTGTGCAATAGTGTGTATTTCGAACATGTGAAATTAAACCTCATTATTATGTACGCAAAACAAATCAGATGATTTCTAAAATATGTTACTAGCGTGCGATTTAGAGATTTGACGAACAGCATGTAAATCCGTATTTTCAATTATCCCGAGAAACAAATCATCCGCCAAGATCATCATGCCTGCATTTATTCTCATTTTTTATGTTTATGGACTGTTCATGTTTATTTTATTTTATGTTTATAGACTTCTGTACTCCTAATAAACACAATTTTTGAACCGATTTTTTTAAACAATTTTAAAAGATTGCAAGCAAATTGCACAGCTTGTTGTCAGCTGTGCAAAATTAATGTTTGATGGGTGAATGATTAATAAATAAAGATTAATTATGATAAATTCCTTAATTTCTAAAGACCAGGACTACTTTTGTGCAATAATTTTTGACGTGTTAAGGAATAAAAGTTCTATCTATCATCCAATCTACTATTTGTAACTACAATAACATCTTTTAATTTGCGAAGTTTTTTGAAATATTACGCCTTTACTTTTTAATCCTCATATCGTTTTGTGTTTTTTCGCAATGTTTTACGTGGAAATAGATCACAACAAATAATTTTACAGATACATGGTACTATAATTGTATTGGATTGCAGCTATGATGCAACTGTAGTTCTTTTAACTCGTTGTAATGTTTATAATTAAATAAAGGGTAATAAAGTAGTCTAAAGCCGATAATTTAAAGTTGCCATGATTACAGAAATTCTTACATTTATTTCTCGGTTCGTTCGTACAATTTTGATATTATTGCACATTTCATATTGCCCGTATTTTACAAAAATGAAACAAATTGCTGTTGGCATTCGAACACATATTTGTAAACCGAAGAAGCAAAGCGAGAACGAAAAAAAGAAACAAAGAAACTTCCCAAGCATAAATCCGAAGTAAAATTCTCGAAACAATAGTATTTTTAGAAACACACAAACAGAACAAATTAGTTTTTATAATCAGTTTTTTTCCAATCGATGTGGTGAGGTCGAGCTCATGGTTAAACTGTGTGTCGACATGCTCATTAATTGTGACAACATTTGAGTCAACATTGTCTCTAAAGTTCGCATAAATACATTTTCCTTATTTTCTTTTGACCTCGTTTTTAGTAGTACTCGATGTGACGTTCGTTACGACGAACGGATGGGACGTGAAACTTTTAAGCCCCGGGTTCGCGGTTCACTTGCACGGTATATTTTATCAAAAGGCGAACAGAAGCGAAATAAGTTTTCGAAGAAGAAGAAGAAGAAGAAGAAAGCTCGGAATCGTTCGACTATACGCCGAAAACGAAAATGAAACGAAGGCGCAAACTTGCGCGGGCTTAACTTCTTAGCATTCGGCAACGAAATGCCGAACTACGAAAGTTTGACAAAAACTAAATAACTTTGTAAAAATAGACACACGCGGCGTTAGAGGGAATCGGTAGAATCGACTCCTCCGGTGCGATATAGCGGCGAATCGCTTTTCGACTTCTCATCTCGCTTTCTCCGAACGTTTTCTCGTTCGTTTTACGTTCTTCCCTACACTTCCCTTCCCTTCGCACGCGGGGCGCCATTCAACGTGTAAAAATTTCAGCGGAACGAGCAAACGAGTAGAATTCCGAAGACGACGACGACGACGTACCCCGAGCCCCACGACCAAGCCGACCGAACCCAACGTTTTGTTTCTGCGTACGTAACTCGACGAACGGCGTTCGGAACGGGCAAAATCGGCTCCTAGACTCTCCGCTTTTATTTCAGTGCGCTATTTGAGTAAGGAGCATCTCCACACCAGAGTGCACCCGACTGACAGTCAAGGAGGTATATCGTCGTCGAACATTTTCGAATAGGAATTTTTATTAGCCCCTTATTCCTATTACAGTATGCCGGTCAAAGCTGAAGGTAAAATTTGTCGATGCGATAAGATAAAACATTTCGTTCGTTTGAACTTTTATTTGACCCTTGTATTTGACTTTTCATCGATTGTTATATTTGTTTATTTGACTCTTTAACCACCACTGTTTTGATATCATTCGTGTTTCAGAAGCGAAAGAGACTTTCAGTCTTTATGACGACGTTGGTGATGGCAAAATTGACTGCCTTGCAATCGGAACTGTCGCGAGAGCTTTAGGACTTAAGCCGACAATGGCCATGGTACATAAAGCAGCTGGACAAGAATACAAACGAGAAGGTAATAAAACCGAACTGTAATGATTTTACGTTTTGAAAAAAGGCATGCATTGAAACTTTTCCTACTTGACTTTGCTCTCGAAAGGTGTTATGAGAAGCAAGAAAAACAAACGAAAAGTGTTATGAGAGGATTAGAAATACAAACAGAAAGAAGGGTTTACAAAAAACTTGTCTTTTTGCTGCTTCTAACTTGCATGCATTTGTTTTAACTAACTAAAATTTTGCGCGTTTTGCTCAGGTGAAAAGAGGCTAACGTTCGAAGAATTCTTTCCAATTTACGAACAGTTATCAAAAGAAAAAGATACCGGAACGCAAGCTGACTTTATTGAAGGCTTGAAAGTTTTCGATAAAGAAGAAAATGGCAAAATCATGGGCGCCGAATTGAGGCACGTACTTCAAGCATTGGGTAAGAAATTATATGCAACTCGTTTTGGTACAGTTAGTAAATTTGGGGAACAACGTTTGAATTGCATTCGTGAGCAAAAACATTTTTCAGGTGAACGATTGAAAGCCGAGGACGTCGAAGAAATAATGATGGGTGTTGAAGATGGCGACGGCAACATTAATTATAAAAGTAACACAATCGATAGCATATATGAAACGTAACTATAACAGTAACTAATTGGAACGTGTTTGTAGCCTTCATCGACAAAGTTTTGGCTGGACCGTTCCCCGAAGCAACCGATTTTTAATGGAACGAAATTAAAAATTTGAACATTATTTTTTAAAAACGTTTAACAAAAAAGAACCTCTAGCAAACAATTTCGTATTACAGATTTAAAGTTTTCTTTTTATGTTCTTGTTTCTCTTTTTCGCATAAGCATGTCGCAAGTTAATTTTTTGCTAGCCCACGAAACACCTTGACTGTCAGCGCCAAAAAAATAATTTTTTTTCAACTCTTTTTTCTTCATTTATACCAAAAATTCTTTGTACAGAATTTCTCGATCGAAACAAAAAAACATCATAAAATCGAAATACGTCGCTAATAGATTATTTTTTGTTTCGTAAAACGCGACACTTGTTTTTGTTCATCGCGCCCGAGGTAATTTAGATTTGGATAATTATTTGAACCATGATTGTAGCCTTTTTATTTTCGTTTTACAAGAAAACATTTTTAGAATTTCGTTCGTTTGCTTTTCTTTCGAAATATTCTTAACTGTACGTGCCTTATTATTTATTGTGGGACGCGTGTTTACTTCTGAAACAGTTTCTCATATTTCTCGGTGCTTTGTTATTAAATTATTTTTTGAATGATTTCATTCAAAATAAACCTTCGTCGATTAGGCTAAAGAAACGAAATTTGTGCAAAAAATTTACTATACCGTGCAAAAACTGTTACATCCTCCAATCTAAACATTTCTTGCCAATTTCGAATCAATTTTCTCATTTGACTTTGTTCGAAATGTTTTTGCGTTTATTATTTTTTGTGAAAATAAATGCCTTTTGATTTTTATCGAGAATGTGATTACCTGCTTCGCCTACTTAAACTTTGTCTATAATTTTTTACGAAGACTGTGTTTTTGTGTTTCTGAAGCATGTTTTTATCCGATACAAAGCAATTTTTTTTTCTTCGTCGGGGCCCTAGACTGTTTTTAGCCGTTTGTTTGTTGTCATATTGGTGTCAATTAATTTCAGAAAAATTTTGTTTGTGACAGAATAATTTGATATAAAAATTAGTTTTCAAAAAAATCAAAACATGAACAAAAAAACAGTTTATAATTAATTATTTTCACTAACATAATATTTGTAATCATTAACGTACAGAAATTAGCAAAGAAACGTATTACAAAATAAAATCAAAAAATAGATTTTTGAATAGGTAAGCTTTTTTTGATGATTTAGTAACCAAGATGTTTTCATTTCAGAATTAATCCTTTTTGACAAAAAGGCACATACAAAAATAAAAGATTTTCTGTTGTAAATGAAAACGTTTTGATTACGCAGTCATCGGATCGCACGGAGGAACTTCTTTGTGATCGATGTACAATTGATGGACCATGCCTTTTTTGCGTTTGCCGCTACTTACGGCTTTAATATAGCAAACATGTTCGCCGATTTCGAAATGCGTTTCAGTACCATCATCAACAAATTCGCCCTGTAATTATCAACAATGGACATAAATGTGTCCAATAATACAAAAATATACACCCCGAGGTGTCGAAGAGTTTACCGCCGTGTTGCATTTTCTGCCATTAACCCAGACGTCCAAACTGTCTTTTTCTAAAACAAATGTAGAACGTCAAATACTGTGCATTTTATATGAAGGCAAAAAATTTTTTACCTAAGCAAATTCGTGTCGGTATCGCTTCCAAATTGATCGTCCAAGTTTGTAGAATTTTCGTTTGTTGTTCAGTGAACTTTTTATACGCTTTTCCGTTCACTTCCAAAGTATATTCGTACGCAAAAGTACCGAGGGCATCAATGCTGACCGCGCATTTAGCTTTTCCTACGTCGAACGTTTCTCTTCCGACTAATTTGAACATCCAGTCACGTCGAAGAATTTCCTTGAAATAAACAGTGCTTACAAAAGTCGTTTGAACGCCTCATTTACAGAACGAGAACTTTGCGCGTTACCTTGCCATCGATACGAATTACTCGCTTGCCAGTTGTTGTACCGTGCTCAAATTCGATTCTATGAACGCCATCATGCAACGGCACGTCCCAAATCGCTACTAGATCGTTCGGATCCATGAAAAATTCTATTATGAAAAACGAATTTAAATAATGGTTTCGTCTAAACTGAGGAAATTCAACCAAAATATTTTCGTTTCCGATCTGTTCTAATATCTTTCACTTTTTAGCCAATCATCTATCCCGACGGTGAAGCACGTCTTTCGCATGAACGCAACGTGAACATTTTTTCATGTTCATCCGTAGTCATAGTAACTATGCAAATCGTAACGATTCTATTCATTTTTCTTTTCACGACTGTGCTTTCACTTTCGACGATCTATCTTTACAAAATCAGTTAGATACAAAGCTAAAGACTATGGATCCATAAGCACGTCGCAGGAAAAAAGAAAACAAGCTGCGATACTCCTTTCAGGAATGATGTAAAATAAAATAATTCATTGGTTTTTGAAGTCATGTAATTTTTGTTTGAAGAATATCAAAAGACAAAACATGTCCTCGTTTGAGAAAATTGAAAATTTAGGACTATTTTTCCATTCTTCGACGATATATCTTTACAAAATCAGTTGGAAACAAAGTTAAAAACTGTGGATTCATAAACACATATCGCACACTGGAAAAAAAGCAAAAGACCACCATTTCAGGAATAATGTAAAGTTTTGTAGTGTCGATTTGTATAATTGGTGTTTGAGGAACCCTGTAGATGGGCGTACGAATCTAGGAAACCAACCGTCGAATACGGTTCGTCGAGAAGACCTTAACGAACCTTCAAAAACTGTCCAAGGATCTTCAGAAAGACCCTAGATGTGAATTCAATAAAATCCTAAACGTTCACTTGCCTGGCCTAGTTTGAATGTAAGATGAAACATCAAACGTACTGGTTATTGGCAAATCATCATCTTCAAGCAGTAAAAACGATCTTTAAAAAAGTACTGCTTTTACTTTTCATAAAATATTTTATTTTAAATTCGTAAAATTGAGTTGTGTCAAAAATCATATTAAATAAGCATTTACATTCGAAAATGACGTTTCATTCAAAAGAAATTGCATATTTTATAAATCTTTTAGTGTCACCTGTTCCAAAATCATTCATTCAAGGAATGTAATAAGTAAATTTGTCATTTCACCATTTCAATATGACCAAACAAATTTGAGATACAAGGTTATAAATCGACGCTTAGAAATTAATGACGCGAAACAAAAAGTTATTAAACGAAATTGCGAAACGTTGTCAACGAACGAACTTGTTATCCGTTAGCAATTATACTAACGTTTATCGAACGAATATATAACTCAATAAATGCATTAAAAGGGTTTCAAAATGTGGAAAACTGTGAATCGGAAACGATGATCGAAATGAACAATAATCAGTTGAAAAAGGTTGTGAAAAATTTTTGCAAAGGTACGGCGCTACCGGGTTTCAAGGAGATCTATCATGCGTCGTCGTTTGGCATACGACTAACGTGGATATTCTTCATCGTATCGGCTTTAGCGATAGCGTGTTATCAAATAACTAAATGCGTTGTCCAGTATCAGGATCATCCAACCATCACAGTAATCCAACCGTTAGAAGGGCCGCTTCTGTACATTCCCGTTCAAATTTGCTATCTGCACTGGATCTATTGGGTGGATTGGAACAAAGCGGAAAAATACGGGTTTTCTCGACAGGCCACGCTCTACGGCATGTCGTTCATGGCTGATATATACAGTCAAAATCAATTCGACATCGACGAAGCTAAACAACATTTCGAGCAAGCGATGGCGTCGCAACGTTTCGATAATTTGACGAAATTCTATTTCGCCATATCTAAAGACGATCCGCCGGGGTTCTCGAAAATCGAAGGTTTAGGCAATTTCACGAAACGGTTTCATGAATTCTGGACGAATGAATTGTGTTACGTTGCAGTTCCCAAAGACACCCAAAACGCTTACAAAACTTCCAACGATTGGCATACAGTAAATATGGTTTATGATGGCAATTTATCGCACTTGTACGGTAACATAACGAAATCGGAGTACAGCCACTACGTGTTTGCATTTTTGGACTCGCAAATTAGATCCTTTAACTACGGCGATTACGTACTGCCGCCAGCGGTGGCTGTCGACGGTGGATTCGACGATTTTTTCGTATCGCTCGATTACTACGTGTATTTGGTGAAGGTGCAGGTTTCG
This sequence comes from Prionchulus punctatus, assembly GCA_034698125.1. Taxonomy (NCBI): domain Eukaryota; kingdom Metazoa; phylum Nematoda; class Enoplea; order Mononchida; family Mononchidae; genus Prionchulus; species Prionchulus punctatus. The sequence continues at coordinate 1,815 of JAQGBA010001480.1, read as the reverse complement.
GTACAAAAGTGGATGAATTCGGCGCAGAAACCGTGTCGTAAAGGAGCTGTTCAATTAACGTCGTCGTCGAATTGTTGGCAATTATGTCAACTAAGAAATAAAATACGCAACTATTTCGGTTGCGTTACGTTTCAACAGGCAGTCACCCTGAACAACGAATCGTTCGCCGCAATGTGTAAAAATGATATTATTTTCATCGACGAAAAAGATACAACGTTGTACGACGTTGACGACAATGCGATGAGCGTCGCCGATATTAGCGATCAAGCCGTTATAAACGTCTCAGCCACTTACGAATTCGAGAATTGCGCGGAAACGTGCCGGCCGGCTTGCGATCAATGGCGATACGATTATCAAACTGACACGAAAACTTTTATCTCGCAATCGTTGCAAAATCGTTACACCTACGTAAAAGTGAATTATCCAGCGCCGAGTTCCGTTTTAGTTATGACTGAAACGGATTCGCAAACGTGGGAAACGCTTATCGGTAACATCGGTGGATTGATGGGTTTATGGCTGGGCGCTAGTATCATATCGACGGTACAAATGGTATGTTTGTGTTGTTGCGAACGGCACGAAAATTCATCGAAGATAACAATAGAAAAACCGAAACGAGAACCAAACTCGTCCAAATCTAATAGAAAAGAAAGATACTGAAAATATAGTAGGCTTATTCTTTTTTAGTTATTTAACAATGAGTTGGTTTTTTTAACAGTTTTACGGGTTTTCGTAATTATTTTTGAAAAGTAGCAAATTTACAGAATCGTTTCACGAGGGTCCGTTATTTATTAAATTAACTAATAACCTCATTTCTGGAATATTAAACAAAACGAATTTTATTTTAGAACTTTTTATTGCGACAAAGAGTAGTAACACAAAAAAAACTTGCCACAAACACAAATAGGCTACATCAATTGATTTCGATTTCAGGACCATAATAAGTATATTGACTTTCATCTGAAAGTAATGCAGAAGAAATTGTGGAAAATCTTTCGAAGCAAAAAGTTGACAACTATTTCGCTTTTTTTAGCAGACTTTTTAACTTTTAACTTTAATTAAAACTTTAATTTTTCTTGTACGTAGTCGACGCAGTATTCTCGTTAACTGAAACGGATGGGACGATAAGATTAGAAGTTTGTGGTTGAGAAGATTGTCCGGATGTTGTTTCTAAAGCCGGTAGCGATAGATACGATGCCATATTGCACGCTACGGGCGACATATTTTCGTCATGATTTTCGTTTTGGTCGGCGTTAATGATTTTCGGATGAATCTGCTGGAATTTTGCAGTTTTCAGAGGCTCGATCTTTTCAACTTTAGCTAAATTCACATTCTTTGGAGGCACGTCGCTCGTTCGGGCTTCCTTTGCTTGTCGTTGACCATTTCACAGGATTTCTTTTAATAAAAACTTTTTGACTCGGTTCTTTTACCTCGATTTTGTCGATTTCTGCGAGAACGCCAACTGAAATGTGCTCGTATTGACCGTCGTCTAATTGCTTCGCTGTTGTTTTTTCGACCGATCCGGAGATTTTTCGACAGTTTTCGCTTGTTTTTTTCGTTTAAGCTTTCGCCAGCTTTGTGAATACCGCAACAATAAATTGTAGCCATAATAATTGTGCAAATGAAAACAACCGCAACGAAGATTGTAATTGTAATTTATTCGTGCAAGCAAAAGATTAATACAAAAGAATTAATAATTCGGAATTAGTAAAAGCTTAACACAAGAACGGCTGGAGTCGAGAAGACTCAAAATCGCCGTCCTTTTATAAAACGAGAAAAATTAAATTTAGTAACAGCTTTTTTAAAACGATAAACGTT
>JAQGBA010001479.1:0-14588 GCA_034698125.1 Prionchulus punctatus | reverse complement strand
TGAGCAACGAGGCCGATCGGCTGATCGACGGACAGCGACGCGGTCGAATTGCAAATGACGCATTCAAAAGTTTTCTCGGGCGGCGACGTCGACGAAACGCCCACGGCATCGGAGGTCGCCGACGCAGTAACGTCGGCGTCGTGGACGGTCGACGACGAAGACGATTCTTTCTGAACGAATTGTTCGAAAACGGCTTTTTGCTTCGACGTAAATTGAGCCATCAACCGTTGCTGACGTTCTTTGGCGGCTTTTTTGCTGCAACGACAGACGAAAAACGTGTCAAATTCTACGTCGAATCGAGCAATTTTCGAAACGCACCGAAAATAACAAACTTACCGACTTTCTTTCGCGTCGTCTTTTCGTTCGGGCGACTCGCCGCTCGTCGCCGACGTCGACGTTCGACACAATTCATCGATCGTACGTCGACACACTTCGCTGTCGAAATAAGCTCGATCCAACGTTTTTTTAATGAAAAACGGCCCGTCGCCGACGCGACTATCGTCCGACGACGACGGTTGATCGCCGACGGGCGGTTTATATGTCGGCGTCGTCGTCGACGACGACGACGACGACGAACAATTTAACTTATTATGCAATTTGATCAACAGCGACAGCATAGATTCGCCGACGTTCGTCACGTAGACTTTCGGCTGAGGTAGAGCGTGCGGCGGTTGTTGGGATTCGGGCAGGCGTTTTTGTTCTTCGCTACTGGCCAAACTAAATAAAATCACTGGCTCGAGTTGAAAGCGTGCTCGACCGGCAACTATGGTCCAATGGTAACTTTACTAGCGGAGTAACTATCGTCGTTTGTCATTTTGTCATAGCTGACAGACAGCATCAACTATAGATGGCAAACAACTAAAAATAGCTGTCAACTATAGACGAGAATAAACTATAACCGACCATCGACAATAGACGATCATCAACTACAGACGGCCAGAAACAATAGACGCTCATCAACTAAATATGCCTATCAACTGTAGATAGTTATCAACTATAGACGCCCATCAACTATAATCATCCATTAACTATAAGCGCCAATCAATTGTAGACGCCCATCAACTAGAGACGCCCGTCAAATATAGATGCTGATCAACTGTAGACGCTCCTCAACTGTAGACGTCAAACAACTATAGTGTCGGTCTTACCTTCCATCAGCGGAAATTTCGAACGCTTGATCGTTCAACGCGATCATACCCGGCGGCCGTAAAACGACAGACGCTTCGGTCGACTCGCCGCCTTCGATCGCCAGTCGTTGCTCGTGTTGCAACGCCGGCTGTTGATCGTCGTCGACGTTCGTGAAATCCATTCCATCGTCGTCGTTGCCGTTGCCGCCGCCGCCTTCGTGCAACGCCATCTCTCGACTGCCGACAACCAGCAACGCCATGGCGTCCGACGACGTCGACGCCCGAGCATCGTCGCCGTCCATCGTCAACGCCGGATACTCGGTCGACGTAAGGAAATACTGTCGTCGCAAACGCGGCGGCAAAAACGCCATGGCTTCTATGAAAACGAGCAAAAATGTGATCCGCATCGCGGGAATCCAAATCCAAAATTTACTGTTGTAAAAATAATCCGACTCGCCATCGCTGTCGGCTTCCATACTGTCGATGTACGGTATGTCGGCACTGCGGCTTCGAGGTAGATCCGAAGGTACCAAGGCGTTCTGCGATAAGAAACAAATTTTTGCCCGATTCGGATAACGAAAAACAAAAAATCAGCGCTCACTTCGGCCGTGGGCGTCAACGTCGAACCGGCTAACTTGGCTCGCAAGCGGATAAGATCCGGAAAATCTCCTTGATTCGTTTCGTCCCTAAAATCATTAAAAACGAAAGTCCGACTTGCGTATCAACTAAATGCCCGATAATGCCGACGGCACGACGCGAAATTTGTTTTCTTACTGGCAAGATCGGCTCAAACCGGGTATGTTATCGATGTACAGCACGCGATCGATTTTATGGCACAGATTCGTAAAAATACAATTGCCCGGGAACCAGCCGCAAAATTGTAGATCAATCACAGTGTGCCGATTGGCGAACGACGTCTAGAAATAAAAAAACAAACAAATTTCACGCACTGGCAAGCGTCGAAACGAGCAAAAAATCGAATCACTTCGGATATTGCGGCGCCCTGCGCCGGAAATTTCAACGCCAATTCCAAGAGATATATCGCCAAGCAAAGTGCGTCCTCGGATACCGGATACGCCTCGGAAACGGCCTGAGAAAACAAAAAACGTGACTGGCTACGCAGAAATCGGGCAAAAATCCAAATTACCTTGAATAAAACGTCGAATATCACAGAATGCAAACTTCTACAATGAAGAATTCGCTTCAGTCCGTCGTACGACGCGAAATTCTTCGACGGCACGACGTACGGCGGCCAAAACGATTTCTCGCCGTGCCATAAATTATTTTTTTTCAAACTATAAAAAAACCCAACTATAGTTCTTCGATCAACTATAGTTCTCCGTGAACTATGAACTATTAGTTTCGCTTACTATTCCGAATAACGGTCCATCGACGTTTGAAATTCTTTCATTTGAAAACTTCTCAACATGACGAACAGCGGGTCGAAATATTTGTCCCAAACGACGTCTATCGGGTAAAAACTCGTTTCACGTTACGTTTCAAAAATAGTGACCGAACGACGTACTTTTAGGCACGTAAATGCCCTCGCTCATCGCTCCGCCAGGTTCGAACTGTGGCGCTTTGTAGTCGGCCAACTGAAACGGAAAACGGTCGATAAAAACCGCAAAATTCGTTCGAGTCGGACGATTTTTCGAAACGAACGAAAGAAACGTACCTCGTGCAAAATCTGTTCGAAATTTCTCGGCCATGTGTGATGACCCTTGTCCGGCAACAGATCGATAATTTGACTGTGTGTCCGATCGCCCTGGCATAGCAACGTAGCGATTTCCAACGTCGTACAGTCTTCGTCGGTCGCGCCTGATAATTGCCCGAAACGTTACGAAGCAAACGAGAAATCTCACCGGCTATGACGCCTAACGGGTACCTAAATTGATCGTATTCGTGATCATCGTGGCGATCAATCGCAACGCGCCTTCCAACATCGGCATTTCCCATTCGGGTCTCAGATACGGTTTCACCGGTTGTATCGGCGAAAACGAAAGCCAATCGACCAAATGAAATCGTTCGAAGACGGTCAGCACGAACCAGTCGGGATTGATTTTCGTCGCGCAAACCTTCAAAACAGTGCGCTATAGTCGCGCGGCCAATTATAGTTCTCAATGAAGTATATTCGTCGGCTTACTTGCAGTAAATATATATCTAGATCCGAAAACGAACACGAGAAATGACTTTGGACGTAGAGGCAAACTTGGTACCGCATACTGGAGCCGTTCCGTACCCACATATTGCAATTGATTTCGCTCCTGGCGACCTAGAATATCGCCCGAAACTTAGTAAAGTACGACGCGAAATTTGTTTTCGAATGTTCGAATCGGGCAAATACTTGAATCGTCAACGGATGCATGACCAATTGTCGAAGGAACGTTTCGGACGGAAAAGGTATTTGCATACCCAACTTGATACCTTGGCACAAAAACGCCGCGTACAAACGATGCAACGGCAAATGAAAACAACATTCGAGTACCGGCGGCTGTAAAACGAAACGAAAAATTGGCTTGCTTTTGCACGGAATCGGGCAAAAAACGTTTCGACATACTTTCCAACATGAATGCGGCTGAAATTGTATGGCTTCGAACCATTCTTGAATTTGGCACGTCGTATTTTGTAGCATGACCAATATGCAATCGTAACTGGACTAAAAAATAAGAAGTGACTATAGCCAGTGACAACTATAGCCGAGGGACAACTATAGTTAATGGACAACTGTAATCATTGGACAACTAAAGTAATGGGCACTACTGTCACTGGATAATTATAGCCTATGGGCAACTATAGCCAAGGGACAAATATAATCAATGGACAAATTGTAGTCACTGGACAACTAGTCACTGAATAACAATAGACAATGGACAACTATAGTCATGTTGCAACTTCAGTCATTGAAACAACTGTAGTCAATAGACAACTATAGTCAAAGGACAAGAATACTTTTGGACAACACAACTGTAGTCACTGGACAAGTATAGTCATTAGTCAACTATAGCCAATGAACAGATACGATCAATGGACAATTATAGTCAATGAACAACTATAGTCCCTGGACAACTGTAGTCATTGGATAACAAAAGACAATGGACAACTAAAATCAGTGTAACTATAGTCATAGTACAACTATTGTCACTGGACGATTGTAGCATATGGGCAACTATAGCGAATGGACGAATATAATCAATGGACAAATATAGTCATCTTGCAACTTAATTCATTAAAAAACTATGTTCAATGGACTAGAATACTTAATGGACAACTGTATTCACGAGACAACTATAGCCACTGCATAACTATAGCATGGGATAGCATTAGTCACTGGATACCTATACTCATCGGACAGCTATAGATATTCGACAACTTAGTTAATGGACAACTATAGCCGTGAACAAGTATAGCCAAAAACAACTGTAGCCAATGGACAACAATAGATCCTGAACAACTACAGCCACGGAACAACTATAGTCTCCGATCAACTATAGTTACTCACGTTATCTTTCAAATGTTGCAACAAATGCCACGTCGTCGACGCGCATATTTCGATCTCGGCCGTGAACGCCGGATAATAAGATCGGCTTTCGAATTGCACGTGGCTCACCAACTCCCTCGTGTTGACGTTCATTCCTTCAAAAAATCAGACACGTTTCTTGTTTTATATTTGGCGAAACGAGCATTTTCGCGAAACGTACCTTGTAAAACGGATATCATGTCGCACCAAAGATCCAACAGGACCGGATCGCGTAAAAATTGCAACGTGATCTCGGCGTGATTAATGAGATTATGCAAATCCGACGCCAATACCCAATAATTGTGGCCTTCCATGATTTTATTCCGACAATCGGCGACCATGTGAAAATTGTCTTTTCTCGCTGAAAATTAAAGTTCTTCTCGACGTGAAACCAGTTTTCGACCGTTTCGAACGATTTCACGACGTGTTTACTATGCAAATTGCATTCGATCAGGCACCGTTTGATCATTTTGTACAACGACGCCACCAAAACGCGTAGAAATTTATGATTTTTCACGAGGTTCGTCGCCAGATGGTCGCTGCTCAATAGTTGCACGCTGATGTGTATGACCCGATGGGAAATTGTCTCGTTGGCCGACTCGGGTCGAGCGAGTATTTCGCCGATGCGCGTATAGTGAAGAGCGAACGAATCGAGGAGTAGTTGCTGAAAATTGGCGGAAAGTTCACTAGCCGCGACAGAAATTTCGTTTTTCCAACTCACTTTGTAGTTATCGCACGGCAACAACGACAGAATGAACGTAACGAGTTTCTGCGGGAATTCCAATCGAACGAGCCAAAAAACGAATTCGTCCAATAAAGTTTCGTGAATCAAATCGGGGCACAAGTCGGGACAATCTATAGTTGCAACGAGAGACTACAGTTAACGCGCGACTATAGTTGGCATGAACTATAGTTCAACCTAAAACTTCGGCGTCCTCCTTCGAACAAATACTTTCCAACGACTTCAACGCGTACTCGTAGCAGCGGCGTGAATCCAAAAGAACTTTCGCGAGCACTTTATTGGTCGTGGAATTCTCTTAAACGAGTAAAAACGGTTTCACATAAAAAAAACGACAAAATTTAGCTTTTTATCCACCTACCGCAAAACAAATTTTTATAAATTTCTTTATCCAAAAGTATCATGCAAATCGTTTCTTTCATCGCCGCGCCGTAATCGCTGTTCATCTGCAGAAAATCCACTAATTTCTCGATCGAATTGAAATTTTGCTCTAAATCTGAGAGAAGAAAAACAAAAACCGTGTCGGAGTAACGCTTCTTCCAGCCGAAAACAAAAACGTACTATTATTTAGAAGAAATTTCTCTCGAAAATGCAATAGAATTCTTCGGAATACGTGCGGCAGCGTAAATTCGGCGACGCACGTCAAGTCCGACGGCGCTTTGGGTTTATTTTTCCGAGCGTTCGGTCCGTGACGGATGCAAAATCTAAAATAAGCCAGTGACCATAGTTGTCCAATGACTATAGTTTTCCAATGATTATAGTTGTCCAAAGACCACAGCAGTCCTGCGGCTATATTTGCGCAATGACAATAGTTGTCCAATAATATTACCTTTATATAAGTTTACAATTGATTATAGTGTCCAATGACTAGTTTTCAAATGGCTAGAGGTGTCCAATGACTCCAGCTGTCCACTATAGATGCCCAGTAAATATAAATGTCCAGTGTATATATGTGTCCAGTTTACCAATGACTATAGTTATCCGATGACTACAGCTGCTAAATGACTATAGTTGTCCAATAACTATAGTTATCCAATAGCTATAGTTGTCCAATGGCTATATGTAGTTGTCCTATGACTATAGTTGTTCAATGACTATATTTGTCAAATAGCTATAGTTGTCCGTTGACTATAGTTGTCCAATGATTATAGTTGTCCAATGACTATAGATGTCCAGTGAATACAAATGTCCGGTGAATATAAGTGTCCAACGATTACAGTTGTCTAATAACTATAGTGGTTAACGACTAGTTGTCCAACTGCTACAGTTGTCCTACGACTATAGTTGTTCAATGACTATAGTTGTCCAATGATAATATAATTGTCCGTTGACTATAGTTGTCCAATGGCTACAGTTGTCCAGTGAATATAAGTGTCCAACGACTAGTTGTCCAATGGTTACAGTTGTCCAATGACTATAGTTGTCCATAGATTATATGTGTCCAATGACTATAGTTGTAAAACGACTATAGTTGGAACTAAGCACAACAATAGCCGATGACGTCACTGGCTATTTTGTTTATTACCCGCTTTCCTTCATGACTTGCACGTCTCCGCAATCGCAAGCGCCGCCGGCCTGCGACCGAAACATGTTGAAATCGTGGCCGTCGTGATCGCCAGACAAAAAACAATCGGCGCAAAGAGACATCGATGGCGTCAAGCTGCACGTTCGACATCGGTAGGCGACGAACGACGGCGTCCAAACTAGGCCGCACAGAACGGCGTCGTCGTAGTCTCGTACTAAAAAAAAGGCGTAAAATTTGCTTCGTTAGCAACAAAACGAGCATTTACGTAAACGAGAGTCGGGAATTGAAAAACGACGAGAAACCTTGGAAATGTGAACTCGAAATTTGATTTCTTAGCAACAAAATGAGTAAAATTAGCAAACGAACCGGTCTCCTTACCCTTTTTGGCGAATTCTTCGGGGAAATCGCCGCCGGCGATCAACCATTTGTACCATTCGAGATTTTGATAGCTTTCCGCCGACTGATCGGAATTCAACAGCGTCCACATTAAATCTTCGACGCATCGCGATTTTGACCGATATTCATCGCCGGCGGCGCCGTACTCGTCTCGGCCGGCGGCGAATTTTGTTTCTTTGAGAAACGAACAGGTATTTTTCAGCAACGACGCCGATTCGCGTTTATTCTTCTTGTTCAGCAAATTGGAGGCGTACGTTTCCGGATTTTGCCCGGACATTGCTCGGCTAGGACGAGAATTTTGTTTTTATTTTAACAAACAACACAAATTTGCAAAACGCAATTTTAATAGTTAATCTACGATAAGAATAAACGAACCTGCGCACCGCGCCCGTCCGGAAAATAACTTTGTGCTCTTTACAACAAATCAGTTTTCTTTTTTACTAACCCGGCGGTCGGTCGGTTGCAATTTTTGCACGTTAAATTAAAATTAATTTCGTTAGAATCGTTAAAAAAAATTCAAATATTTATTTAAAACTCGAGACTAATGGCGAAATCGGTGAAATCAGCGCGATCGTCTAAAACAGCGTTGTCGAAATTCGTTAAATCGCCTCAAGCTAAAATCGTGTCGTCTCCCGGTGCGAAAGATGCAAAAACTCCGTTTAAACAAGATTCATTGATATCGGCTAAAAAAAATATGAAGAATCCAGATAAGAAATCACTGAAACAACCATTGCTAAATCAAGATTCGAGTTCGCTGTGCAAAAATGCGAAGAAAGTGTCAATCGTCGGTCAAGAAAAGGTCAGCTCGTATAATTTGTCGCTGCCGGCGCTCAGCATCGGATCCAGCACAATAGCTCAACCAGCAAAAGCTGGCGCCTGGATGAAAATAGCGAATGGTCCGAATACGCTGAAGAAATCGAAAGGAAGTCGTAAGAGAATCATAATCGTCGCTGTGGCTGTTGTCTGTTTGTTATTAGTCGTTTGCATGATCGCCATCGCTGTAAGCGTTAAACCGAAAGAATTGCCCGAATCGCTTGATCAATTGCAGATATCGACACTAGCTGAAACGAAATTACTGCACGAATCTACATCAGACATAACTCGTGCTGCCATTAAACCGCCACCGGATTCGCTCGCTAAATTGCCGAATACGACCTATCGATGTCAGCAAGAACTTGGCACTTGCTGGATATCGATCAACAAATATGCCGAATGCGCTTCCAAAATCGTTTGCCATTCGTTGTATCGGACGCCGTACTTGGACAAGTACAAGTACGAAAACTATAAACTCAATTTTCGGTTTGACGATTCTCAAAAAACCATCACCAACAAAGAATATACGCCATGCAAACAAGCTGATCAACTTGGATGGTGCATTAACGGTCGCTGCGATATACCCAAAAATGCTGTGCATCGAATGATTTTGAAAGATTACAATGATTCTGCGATTCACATTGGTGGATGGCAAAATACCAGCGCAAGCGGCATAAGATGCCTGCTCAGTTTTATGAAACACGATAGTTTAAAGAACTTGACAAGTAATAATGCCTTATCCGAACTGCTGAAAATTTACAACTTTTTTAACTTTCTGTAGTCGATTGGAGCAAATACTTAAATCTAGTCGAAGAATTTCGAACCTGTACGAATCCGACGCTTGGACACGAAGAATCGAAGTGCTCGATATCGAACAAAGATAGCGAAGATAAGAAACATTGGCCGCTGAAAATTAAAGGCGGCATTTGTAAATCGTGCCCGCGGATCATATATTGCAAAAATAATACAAACTATGGAGACCATTGCAAGTTAACTGCAACATCGTTTACGCCCGTGGGAGTTGTCGATGATTTTAAGTTTTGTTGTTTAGGTAATGGTATGCAAAGCTATTGCGTGCTCGGTAATTGTTGAGGAAGTTTGTTATTTCATACTAAATGTTGTGTTTTTTTGTTAATTTCTAAGTGCATTTGAGAACGATATTGTATAAATTAACTTGTTGATGAACTACCACAAACTCGTGTTTGTTAACTATTGCGCTGCATTGGGTTATAAAACTTTCTCAAAGATACATCCAAATAAAATTAGTCTTAATTTAAAATTAAGATTAAATAAGATTCTTAATTAAGAATCTTAATTGTTCTTGCTGACAATTTTTTAAACTTGCATTTTAATAAGTAAAATCCTTCATAATAATTTTATCATAATTTTAATAACAATGTTCTATTACATCCTTTTCTTGGCTACTGCACCACAATAATTGTTTTTACTGTGTTAAATTGAGGTTCTTTGATATAAATTTTTTTCATTGCGTCTTATTTTCTATGATTGAAGTAAAGCAAAATATCGTTTGAAATTTGACTCAAATAATGTTCGAAAATTAAAAAAAATTAAGAATCCTTTTCTTATTTATTCTTATTTAGTCTTCACTAAGAATAATTCACTTTTCTTATTCTTAATCTTAAGAATAAGAAAAATTAAGTTCTTAATTAAGACATATTTTTTTGAAAGAAAAACAATGCAGATTTGTGCATGTAAATAACAAATATTAATTTTACAAATCCAGTAGATAAATTGCAATTTAAGCTATAGGAGTAACAAATTTTCAGGCATATTTGTGGTTTATCAAACAGTTGATCAAATATTGCAATTTTATTTGTTTCTTCTCTTTACGACTTGAAGTCAAAGCCCACTGGATGTTCAGTGAATCTTTGCCACCCATCAAAATCAATTCAAAAATATCGTTCGATAATTGTGGAGTACCTTCTTTCAAACTTTTCCATTCTTAAGCGCCCACAATGGCTTTCCAATTTTCGAATAAAAATTGCAAACAACTTGATCTCAAACTAGCAGCTGAATGAATATCGGTGAAAATTAACAACTGGCAAACGCCGTTGATGATCAACTGGCGAATGAGTTGCTGTTCGCACAACGCTTTTAAAATCGCAACATTGTACTTTTCAGCGATGACCAGCAGGCATTCGGCGTGCTTGTTCGATTATTTCACTTGACTGAAGTATGTAAATTCCAAGAGTCGTCGAACAGCGATCAAACTGCAGTTGGTAATTTCGACGATACCTTCGCGAGATTCCTTCATTGATTCGTTCGTTAGCATAACTGGAAAAATAATCAAAAGGGCGTTTGGCAAATCATGAGACAGAAAATGCATGTACTTCGAAAAACAGGGCTTTGCGCGGCTAAGATAAATCGATTGCATTTGAACATCACCCCGTCCACTCTGATGAGGAAATCGGATAACACACGCTGGTTGAAGAGATTCTGAAAAGACGAAACGCAAATAATTTTCGGGGGAGACAATACAGATTTAGACATGAAGAAAATTGCTTACAAGCAAACTCTGATCTACGAGCGACACTTGGAGCTGTTCAGGTATCGTCCAATCGCCAACGATTCTTGCATCAGAAAAGCTGTCCAGATATTTGACTTTGCAAACAAATTCTCAGCCGCCGTCTGCATTTAACCAAGCGGACGCTTTTTCATGCGTGAATCAATCGTCGGTTGTACACTAAGTTGTTAATCGAGGAAAAGCTTGTGCGAATTGCCGAATTTTTATTAACTGAAATTTAAATATGGGCAAAAAATTCATCGATTCGATTTGATTTTTGATTTCATTAAAGTAAAGTGTTACCTCGTTCGAAATGAACTGAGCTCGGACATTCTTTGTTGAGACTTTATTAACAAAAAATGAAACAAATTTTTTGTCGTCTAACGATTTATCCTCGATGTTTCCGTTCGGATAAAACAAAGCTTCCCATTGAAATTCAGACGGAAGACGTTACAAACTTTCGGCTGATTATTTTCTGATTTCGCGACATCAAACTCATTAATTTGTCAAATTTCGCTATCGTCCATTCCACTTTAGCGCCGGTCAAACGCGCGTTGGTTGATTGTTAGTAGTTAGTAGTTAGATTGATAGTAACTGAGACGAAGCTGTCTTTGGTCGTATTCATGATTTTGCTTGATTAAATATAGTCCAGTCACAATTGAAAACTCAAAAATATTACAGTAAGAATGGTGCGCAAGTACGGCGAAAACACAATTATTAAGCCATTTACATTTTACAAAATGGTTCACCTTATGTTTTAGTCATTTTAGCAGACTTATGGATGTGACGCAGGCTAGTCGAGTAATAGTGTATGACTGATAACTACAGTATACCATTTCATTCAACTGACTTTATAAAAAACAAATAGAACTTCCGTTTATAACGCCCACGAGTTTCAAGAACTTTTTAGGTTGTTTGTTAGACAGAAACCGGTTCCAACCAGAATAGATCTTATGACTTTTACTTTTTATACATAAGTTAGCATAGACAATTTAGTTTTAATAGCTTTTTATAACTTCTTATAAAAAGCTATCTTCACGCCCACTCGAGATGGATTCAAAGAGTATATAAAGACAAGCCAATCCTCAAAGGGAGTCACTGCTCAACGATGGAACGTTAGGAAGGATTTTGGAGGAAGGCCCATTGGCCGCTGCCCGTCGGAACGGCCTTCGGTAGTGACTAATGTGCTGTATTACTTTATATCATATTCTTATTGCTATGTTCGTTATTGTTTCTTATTCGATTTTCATCCATTAAAATCATACCTTCATCTGTGTTGTTCTTGTATTATTTAACGATGGCTAAGGCGTTATCCATCTGCATAACAAACTCATAGGAGCGGCGCTGGGTTAACCATTCGTTAACCGGTGCTGGCTACATGGAGACCACTTTGCAAAGTGTAAGTGGTTCAAAATTGTGTTTCGGCCTTACTTGCACATCTTTATTACTGTAATCTTTTAGCGTTTGCAATGGTGAATGGGCTATAGTTAAAATCAAAGATTGTTATGCGAACAGTTATCACTTCTAAAAAGTTGTTTTTTTCATTAAACAGATTTACAATTCTTATTCAGATATTGATTTTCGCCAGCACGCGTTTCGTATAGGTGGACGGTAGGCCGTTGTCCGTATCATAATGCGGGCTTAAAATCAATATCTGAATATGAATTGTGAAATTCACCCTGAGGATTACTGTACTTTTTATCCAGCCGTATTTGCCAAATGACACACTATTTCAGCTTAGAAGACATTAATAACATTACTTTCAACAAGCAAACTTTGTTTTCTTTCAGCGAGATTTTCGAGATTTCTTTTTCGGTAAAATCAAATCACATTAAACAATTTAAAAACAATTACGCAAAAATCAGAAAACAACTGATGAAATCATTATATAAAAATTGGATCTCATCAAACGGTTGATAAAACAAAAAGTTGCTCGCGTTCAAGTTCATACTCCCTCCATATCAAAATGATTGTCCGATTGTTGTAATTTATTTGTATCGAAATGATTGTCCAATTTCAAAAAAACAACGTTTACTCTTACTCTATCATTTATTTCATATTTATATTTCATTGAATGATAGTGTTAATATAATATGTTAATATAAGAAATAAATGATAGAGTAAGAGTAAATGTTGTTTTTTTGGAATTGGACAATCATTTCAATACAAATAAATTACAACAATCAGACAATCATTTTGATATGGAGGGAGTATAAGACAGTATTCGCAATTGCTAAAACCTAATTGTAAAAACAATTAAAATACTAATAACTACGAATAAGTTCAGACTTTGTCCGTATCAGCGAATTTGATTTCGATATTTCCGTTGCGTATCATTTCATTTAATACAATAAACATGATTGTAAGTTTCGGCGGCTGTGCAAAATAAAGTTGCGTTGAAGTTTTTCATCAAATCACTCTACAGCGTTACAACGACGACAGTCGACTAGACAATGCAAATTTTTCTACAACACTACTTGGCGAATGAAAAACGTTTATCGCTAATAAAAGCAACGAGATATCGTCGTCGTTCGGTAAAGATTTTTTGTTTTTTTCGCCACATTTTTTCATTCCACTATAGCTTGCCCAGTGACTATAGTTCGTCCACTTTGATTGTGATTTATACTACAGACATTCAAGAACTGTAGATTATGATTAAACTATAGTCGTTGAACAACTGTAGGCGCCTGCGAATCGCGTTTCAATTGTTTTCGTGATAATTTATTTATTTTTATTTGATTTTGTTTAAAACAACATCAAGCAACCATAATCACTAGATTCGTACTATAGACGGTGAAAAGCTAATAGTCATTGCGCCACTGTAGTCACTGGACAAATATAGTCAAGTCACACAGATCAATGCAAGTGCGATCATGTATGCTCTCTCATTCGTAAAGCCAGTTTGATCCGAAGAACTGCCATTTTAATGTATGAGGCAAGTCCAACTTTTCCATGATGCCTTTCAAGTTGTTAACCATGTCGCAACTGGCGAAAATACGTTTCCTACCCACAAGCACTTCAACAACAGAACGTCTAGCGATGCGGATAAAACAATAATCTTGGTCTCATTTTGCTCGTATCGGGAGAAGATGTTGGAGAATAAGATGCTCTTAGAGCAAAACGAATGTTCTACAACTGGCCATGGCATTTTACAACCAGCTTCGTCGTTGTCCAGGGCATTAGCTTCCGCGGCCTAAAGTTGCCAAGCGATTTTCGTCAATGGACAATGAAAGTGAATTCGACACTATAGTCAAAGGACATAAATAATCACTGGATAACTACTCTCTTTTTTGTTTTTACAGGAAGTAAACTAACATCATCAAGCAACTACAGTCACTAGCTTATGTTATTATTGAAATACTACCAGACAGCGTTAATGGATGTACGTCGTCGCTACAGACAGTCGGCAAACATATCACTATCATGGTAGCACGACAAAACGCCGAAAACCAAAAGGCCGAACGACATAACGCCGAACGACGAAAGACCGAATGACAACAAGGCCGACAGCGACAAAAGACCGACTATGACAAAAGGTCGAAAGGAAAATGAATGAAAGGGTCGAAGTCAGTTAGTGAGCGTTAGTCAGTTAGTTAAACGTAAATTAAAAACTAAAACATGGCTGAATTCAAATTATCTCAGAAAGGAAAGTCGAAACTATGCTATGAAGGTTTCGTGTACATTAAAGATAAGGAAGTTGAAGATGGCGAAGTAATTTATTGGCGTTGTGAACAGAAGAAAATATGTAAAGGCAGAGCGAAAACGGTTGGCGATACTGTACACACTGGAACTCTACATAATCATGCACCCGATGCTACAAGAAAAGATGTTATCCATGCAAAGAACGAGGTAAAAATTGTTGCTGCTACAACGCGTAATCCAACACATCAGATACTTGCAGAAGCGGTGGCAACCATATCCGAAGTGGCTGCAGTTCAGTTACCAAA
>JAQGBA010001478.1:0-14593 GCA_034698125.1 Prionchulus punctatus | reverse complement strand
TCTCGAGAACGAACCCGCTAACCCCGTCGGATCCTCACTTTTTCGTGTTCAGCGGACTCGAATTAGGGTGGGGGTATAAGGGTGGGTGGGTGGTCTATCACCATAGAATACCTCGTTTTCTGCAGTTACACCTCAGTTTGATCTTTCGTATTTGTACAAATAACTTTTTGCTATTTTGCGCCAACGTTCTTCGAAAAAAACAACTTCGTTAAGGAATCGAAAATAGAAGAGAACTCTTTTTTTTAACCTTTACGAAAAAACATTTTAATTGCTTCGCTCACATTTTCAAATAGGTATATATATCGTATATTTTTGTTCATCGATAATTAGCTAGAATGAACTTCGGCAAATTAGCGCCCGTTCATTCATAAAAATAGCGGTAGAGATGACGCAAAATTGCCTACCATTAATATCAAATTATTGATGGTAATTTTACTTTTACGATTTTATAATGTAAATTTTGCTTAAAATCTGGCACTTTTGCATCTCCAACTTTTAGTGTGAATAAAAACTAAATATTATTTAAGAAATAAACATTTTTTTCAAAAACACTTTCAGTACAATTTAATATAAACATGATACATGCATTTAATTAATAATATTTTGCAAAAATATTAAAAAATAATAATAAATAGCCGGAGGCCGTGAATAGCCGATCGCGAAATGAATACCGGTATGAATTTTTAATTAAACTATTTGATGTCTTTATTTTTATTAAAAACACATTCAATTCAATTTTCAACACAAAAAAAATAATACCCATTACAAATTAAAATTTCAGACGGGTGTTGACAACATTCGGAAACCTTTCGAAACAAAAAAATAATCTTTCATCGAACAAGTTTCAATTCGAATAACAAATATATAAAAATGTTGTAGCGTCTGATTACAATTAATGTTTCTTTCAATTTCAAGTTTTAACAAAAACAACGCGGCTAATTGGTGCACTGGGTTGTTGTCTTATGAGAAATATAATTGTAACATTTTTCCATTCAATTTATTTCGATTCTATTCTCAATCTCAGCGTCTAGACAGACAGCCGGTGCCGCGTCATTTTCATTATCGCCAGACTGACTTGTTGTAGAGAAAGAAAAAACAAAAAAAATGTCATGGAATAGTTGCAAACTGCGCTCGAATGCGATTCATCCGGCCGCGATGCGAGAAGAAACTTGAAATTGAAACACCGCCGACAACATCGATAAATAAATTTTAAATACAAATTTCAGCTTATTAAAAAGTTTTTAATAAAAATTCGATTCCGTGATGTATTTTTTTCAAACCCGCGACGCGCCTTTTTTCAAAACATTATTCGAGCGATCTTTTGCAACAATATTTCTCCTTCATCTTTTTCATGTTGCAAGGTGGATTTATGCAACACGATGACAAACCTGCAACTTCGAAACACGATACGTCAGCGCGAAAAAATTTAATTATGAAATAAATCATGCCTACATGACTTTCTATTATTTTCATAATTACTGCGATCAACTATAGTAACTACTTTGAAGATTTAATATAGATGCAAAGCAAAAAATCTGCATAAAAAATCGAAATGCATGCAAATTAAGATTGCGAAAGCGTAAACCCCTCCCTGAGCAAGTCATTTACAGAGAAAAGTTTCGAAAAAGTATGAATCAGCAGCGGGAAAAGCATCACGGAGGCCTTTGTAGATCGGAGAACCTACTGGCATAACAGCCATTTTTCACCTCTTAAAGGTCTTTCAGGGCCTTTAAATGCCATTTTTCACTCCTTAAGGACCTCTAACTGCCACTTTTCATAGCTTAAAGGGTTTTGGGCCCGTTAACTGCCATTTTTCAACTCTAAAAGGACCTTCGGAAACTTTAATCGCCATTTTTCACCCCTCGAAGGATCTTTGGAGCCTTTGGCTGCCGTTTTTCATCCCTTAAAGAACTTTCGGGCCTTTAACTTCACTTAAAAGGCTTTCGATGTGCAACCTTATTGAAAATACATTCACCCAAATATGCAATAAGAACCCCCCAAAAAGGGAAAATTTCCCCGGGAGCGTTTTTTGTTTCATCTATGTCCAGCACTATTTTTCCTTAACTCCGGCACTGGCGATGTCAAAATTTGCCAGTTAACTTCAATGGCGAGTGACATTTTATACTCTTACCAGTATCGAAAGGGCAATAATCACGATCCGCTTTATTGCACTCTTGCTTCAAATATTCTTCCATGCCGAACACGCATCTCGAAAGGTCGTCGTCGGTCAACGCGGACAACGATCGCCTATTTACATTCTGACAACATTCGGTCACCTTGCTCAGATTCTTTGTGCATTTCGCTTTATGACAGCAATTGAAAAAATCTAAACAAAATTTGGAGCCCTACTAACGAGGTTACGGTAACGTTTCGGTTATCGAACTCACCTTCGAAATCTACCCGACATTTAATGAACTTGTCTTCCAACCAGAAACCGATCCGAGGGCTCGACGGTGGCTCATCGTCGTCCTTGCTAGCTTCGGCTACAGCCAGATTCAGATTCGAGATTATCGCGCACAGGTACAACGCGCATTGAACGCCGCAGAACCTGACCATCATTTTTGGCGGAAAAATCAAATCAAAAATCGAATGCGGAAAAATTAGCCTCGCCAGTCACTAAGTGCGTATGCGGAGTGAACCGATGATGGTACGAATGAGAAACGCGAATCGCGAGAGAGGTAGATATAGGTGAGAGAGGAATGAGAAATGATTATCGTGGAGCAAAGTCCTCTGGCTTTTTTAATAATACGTCTGTTGAGTAATCAACTTATAACTAGCGAATTAAAAATTGACGCGAATGAGCGAACAAACGAGTTGATTTTTAATGACGGAAAATATGTTTCAATGTTTTTTTCCTCCGACTATCTAGTTAGATTCTGCACATTCGCGAATGACAAAAACAAACAGGATTCGAGATTTGGAACAAAGATCTTTTTTTTATTTCTTACAAAATTGTTTGTTCTCCACCTCCTCCTCCTCGCGCGAGACACTCAGGGTTTTGTTCCCGTAAGGTGGTGGGCGATCGTCGATATTTTGTTTGTTTGCACTGTTATCCGAGCGAATAAGCGATACACACGATCATCGCTCGAATTTCAAATGTCATCATCGAAAACGGAACTGTAATTGTTGTATTCAGGTTACAAAAATACAAAAGAATAAAAAAAAATACACGCTAGAAAATCTTTCGCAAACACCTACGGTACTTTTCGCAAAAGAGCCCGGCGTCAACGCTGCGCGGACCGATAATGAACCGGTTTTTGTATTTTACAGTACCGATTTACTGTACTTTTTGAAAAACATACGAAATGAAAAACGGCGCAAAAAGTAATTGACTATAACATGTTATTTTGCTTTTTTCGGAATCTTTCCTTCCACGAATATTATTAAAAAGTTTCTCATCTTAATAACACGTACAGTACTTTGGTAATTGAGTAGAATTTCGAAACGAATGACCGTTTATAATTTTTAAGCTTGGTAAATTCTAACCAATCATTTTTAGGTTTTAAATTACAGTTATACAGAAAAAAAATTTGTTTTTGTTCATGCAGATAGCACATGATTTTTACCGGCAATAATTACTGTAAAATAGAACTGTTTGAAGCAAGTATAGTTCAGTTGGAACTGTAGCTATAGTTTAGAGATAGTGATAGTTTTTTATTTTTCTAGGCCATATATCAACTATAGCTCAGTTTCAACTATAACCCGGTAGCAACTATCGAACTATAGTTCGTAAGCTCGCATTACAAAATAATATTATAATTAAAATAGAAATATGCCAGACATTGAATTAATAATATTGCAATTAGCCAAAATATCTATAAAATTAATAAACGTGCTCGACTGTCTATAGACCATAATTTTTTTTTAAGTTTAAGTACCTGACTATCACCATCATTAGAATAATAATGCGACTATAAAAACGGTTTATAGACTATAAAATTAATATATAATTAAAAGAATATTGCAGATCTAGAAAACAACTCGGAAAGTGCATGTCTCAGGCGAAATTTATACTATTAATCATATCATCATTAATCAAGTAATTATATCCAGGTTTGAATTTCATTTGAATTTTTCTCATAGAATTTACAGAATATAAAATTTATTTACAAAAAAAAAGAATCAAAATTTATCAAAAATTAGCTGGAACAATACTCTCTTTTCTTTCTCGATTAAAATTCAACAGAAAAAAATGCAAACAAAAATTTACAGTTTAAAACTTATAGCCCGTTCGAAACTGCGGCTGAAATACAGCTGAGATTGATCAGATATTGTTTATTAATCATGCAGGCTTATACACACAAAAGCGTGATAAAAAAACAGTACCTGAATACGGATTGTAAATCAAATCTCAGCTTAGGATTACTGTACTTTTATTGCAACCGCAGTTTCGAAAGGACTTTATTTTCCACCGCTATTCATTTCGACCATTTTGGCTTTGATTTCACGACGAATCGTCAATTGTACGAAACACGCCAAACACAGTAAAATCAAAAATACGATGGCCGCGGCCAGTGTCACGTAAAATGCAACTTTATAGTTGACCGTCTCTTTCGAATTCAAACAGAGTATTTCGGGCGCGAACGAATATCCGTGCCTGAGCGTCAAAGCTTGCAACGTGGCGATAGTCTCGTGCCAAAAATGGTACGTGTCCTTGTGATAATCGATTAGCGATAAGTTAGAACGCATCAATACCGCGTCGTTACATTGCGCCGAATACAGTGGCCATTGGATATTTTGGGAAAAGGGCGCGTTTGGATTTCTGAGAAACAAATGAAAATCAACGGCGAGTGACTTAAGGGCAGCGAAGGTCAATGACTGTCGCAAACGCCATCGGTGGATCGGGAAATTCGTTTTAGTTCGCTGAACGTTTGCCGAGTGACCCCCGAGGTCGAGTAAGGTCATTCAAACAATAAATGTCGACCGAGGTGAAGCAACTGAAGTCACTAAAAGGCACCAGAGATCACTAAAGGTCACACGATGTCATTGAAGGTCAACCGAGGGCACTAAATGTCACTAAAAGTCAGCTGAGGCCAGTAAAGGTCGCACGATGGCACAAAATGTCAACCGAGGGCACTAAATGCCACAAGAGGTCAGCTGAGGCCACTAAAGGTCGCACGATGCCACTAAAGATCAACTGAGGGCAGTTAGTGTCACTAAAGGTCAGCCGAGGTGATTAAAGGTCGTACGAGGTCAGTAAAGGTCAACTGAGGTCACTGATGGGTTAGACGTCACTGATGGTCGCCGAATGATCATGTGAATCGCTTTTAAATTACCCGCTAGTTGCGAATGATACTGTCGTGTCGGCTAAAAAGTTTGTAACATTGTAATCGTCGGAATTCCACACTAGCGGTTTTTTCTCCGGACCCGGATCGACGACGGTTGTCGATTGAAATAAATACACCATATCGAATCCGTGCGACGATCCAACTAAATCGAGACAAATAAATCTGTTTGTAAAGAAAACGGTCTGTCCGCGAGATTATATTTTACCATCTAAAACACCATACGACGCGTGCCTTTGGTATAAATCGGCATTTCCGTGATCGAAGCTGTACACATAGGTGGGTATACCCTTTTCCGAATAGAGCCTTGCTTCGAGAGTAGCCGGCGCGACGAAGTTCTGATCCGAAGCTATCTAGAACTCGTAACTTGTTTAACTAAATGTTTTGGATATAGGCGTCTAATTCAGGCCGAAATAAAAATACTGTAAACCTAAAGTTGAGATTTACAACCTATATTCAGATATTGATTTTCCAGCATGCTGTTACATCGGATAGAGAGCAGACCGTAAACGTAAACGATTAAACCTCAGTATCTGAATATGGATCGTAGGATTACTGTACTTTTATTCCTTCCTTGTTGCGAACGGACTATACAGTTCGCTGTTTACTTTGACGAGTGCTTTCCTGAAATTATAGTCTTTCTTCCACATGTGATTACCGACGTAATGTTTATACACGGCTTGTTTGACCTAGTTACAAAAAAACAACTTTACGATGATCAAGTATGGTACGAGGAACCACCGATTACCGTACCTGTTCCGCGTTTGCATATTGTACACTCGGAACGACATATTCTAAATCTTGCAAATTTAGCCCCATCATTTTTTCTGAAAATCATTTTGTACGTCATTATTATCAAACCGGCTAAAGTCCTTTTGTAACTACGGCTGGAATAAAACTGCAGTATTCCTAAAATTTAAATTTACAATCCGTATTCATATATTGCTTTTCGAGGATACGACAATGGCGTCACGTCTACCTAAACCGAACTGTGCGTTCAAAAATCAATATCTGAATACGCGTTGTAAGTATCATTTAGGATTACTGTACTTTTATTAAAGCCTTAGCTGCGAAAGGGCTGTTAAACGAGCGAAACGCGGTTACCAAGGTAACTCAGCCAGGTAACGTAGCCCGTGCATTCGCCGGTAGTCGTGCCCATCATGACCGGCAATTGAGCATGTTTCTTTACCATTTCCTCAGGGTAATACGGAATTAAACTTTCGTTCAACCGGTACCCGTCGACGACGGGCGTGAAGTAAGTGTGAGCAAGAAACGGGTGATTGTAGTTCTGTTTAGAGTAAAATTCGTTTAAAATTCGGGTAATTTGACGAAACAACTCAAAGTTTGGAATTTTTACAAATGTGCAGTAATACGAAACATTTCCAATCCGTATTCAGATGTCGATTTTTGACTAGGTGACTACCTGAATAGGGATTGGAAATCTCAATTTTTGGATTACTGTACTTTTATACCAGCCGCAGTTGCAAAACGACTCTTTAATATCTGTCGCGTTAAAGTCCATTCGCAACTACAGCTAGAATAGAAATACACTAATCCTCGAGTAGAAATTTCCAATACGTATTCGGGTATTGATTTTCCGCGAGCAGGATTCTACCGATACGCCCGTCT
The DNA here is from genome assembly GCA_034698125.1 of Prionchulus punctatus. Classification (NCBI taxonomy): domain Eukaryota; kingdom Metazoa; phylum Nematoda; class Enoplea; order Mononchida; family Mononchidae; genus Prionchulus; species Prionchulus punctatus. The sequence goes on along the minus strand of JAQGBA010001478.1, from coordinate 7,679 downwards.
AATCTAACCGCATGCTCGAAAATCAATATCCGAATACTGACTGCGAATCTCACCTTGGTGGATTACTGTAGTTTTATTTTAGCTGAAATCGTGAAAGGGTCGTAAGTTAAAAATGTTTTCTTTCAACTGGAAATGTTTTGTTAGACTTTCGTCTTTGTGATGCAACATCAATTAGGCGGCTTATAACAAACGATTTCACAACAATAACGTTGAGGTTTTAAAAAGAAAATTTCAAAAAAGAAGCAATTATTTCGAAAACTTCTTCGAAAACCTGACTCGCAATAAAATTCGAAATTTGATCGAAGTCGACAAAACTGAAACGTAATAATGTGTCGAATATTTTTTTTCTCCTTTCTCACTCTCTCGAGAAAAGGGTGAGAATTTTTAAGGAGTGACAACAGCTGTTTTGCAAAATTCTCCGGCAATATAATTTTGCAAACAAAAAATTTGTTTCGAGAGAAGACGAAGAAGAATGCGCGCCTCTACGAGGGAGAGACAAAAAATTAGCTACGCAGAAGTGTTAACAAAATTTGCCCGCCTCTAGGCAATTTATAAAAGTAACATCGCGCGACACGAATCCGAATATAAATATTAAATACGAAATTAAATTCAGGTTCAGACAGTAAAACAACCTCGAGGGTGAAACCGATAGTTGAACAAACTCAGTGAGGGGGAGGGGAGGGAGATATAACTTATAAACAATATATTCGGATCCAGATTCGGATTGGAGACTTACCACCGGTTTATGTGAAGACTTCGACAATATTAACATGAGGTCGTCTTGAGCTATGTTGTGCCATTGTTTCTTGTATTCGCTAACGTCTTTCGTCTGCAGGCATAGCAAAGTGTCGTCGGGGTTTTTCATTTGGCACCCGATGCCCGTAATTAAACGATTCGTGTTTAAATCCGTGTTTATTGTTCGCACCGCCCACGGAGCCAGTCCCGAGCCGCTGCGAATGATCAAGCGATGAATTAAACCTTAAATAATGAAAGACGCCTTTCTTCGCGTTCGATCGCAAAAGAGACAATTCTTCAGACTGCGTATTGTCGGGCGCATCATCTTTCACGAGCGTATTCGGAAATGTTGCACAGCGTGATGAGAGGTAAACGTGGTGTAAGCAAGCATGTAAAAATATAGCGTGTTAAGTTGTCGGTAATAGCGCGTTAAGTAAGTATAGTGTACAATACATCGTATGTTGGAGACAACAACAGGCTACGACGCTTCACGCGCAAAATATTTAAGGACACTATTGGAGTATGTAATTTTTAGCGTGTTTAGCGACGGGTGATAGCGCTTAAAGAACTTAAGCGGTGAAAAATCTACATGATACATTGTCCCATTTACCAGCCCATATAATCATTGCGCATACCTTTAGCCTTCGGAGCCACACCCAGTATGCTAACGCTAGCTGCTCCCGCGCTTTCGCCTCCGATCGTTACATTCGTCGGATCTCCGTCGAAATTCTTTATGTTTTCTCGAACCCATCGCAAGGCCATTATCTGATCTTCTAATCCGAAATTACCGGGTAAATTGTTGTTTAATGAGCTCGCAAAACCTGAACCGATGCCGAGAGAAGAAAAAAAACAATTTTTCCCATTACGTATATTAGCGCAATTTGATAAACGAGCATTTTGTTTTGTACGACGACGAATCGAGATGCGGCTGTCGGTTTAAATTGAAAACTTACATAACAACAAAAACACATGCTCTAACCTAAAGGCCCGAGTCTATAGTTGATGGTTACAACCACGACACCCCTCGAAATCAAATTCTCCACGGTGCCGTTTACTGGGAACGCGTTGGCGCCGCCCACTTGGAATGACCCGCCGTGTATCCACACGAGCACCGGGTACGGCGGTCGCGAAGGCAACTACGTGAGAAAATTCAGAATGAAACATTAACAAAAAAAATGGCGTGGTCTCGGCGGTTGTAAATCCTTTACATTAACGGGCGAAAATACATTCAAGTATAGACAATCTTCGCTCTGATTCCGTTTCTCCAATCGATCGTCCGGGTACCAGAATTGAATGCACCAGGGTCGTTCGCGAGTGGCATCGTAGATTTTCGGGCGCCAAGGTTCCGGCGGCGCGGGATACTAAAATTGGAACAGATTGAGACACTATTCTTTAGGGGGTCTCGACTCGGATTCGCACGAAAGGTGAAGTGGTATCCCTCGCGGTTGCCGCGAAGGGTCCTCGGCGAGACACGCCCAAAAAACGGACTTCCGTCGCCTCACTCACTTTCAGCTTCAACTCTTTGATCGGCGGTTGCGCGTAAGGCAGTCCGAGGAAGACGTTAGCTGATGCCGACGTTCCTTCGTATAGTATTCCTTCGACGGTACCGTACCTCGTCGATCTCCGTACGTATACAGTCGAGTTATCGTCCGACGACGTCCGGCAAAGCCTTCGGGTTAAAATCACCCAAACTAACAAAAAAGGATACGTTGGCATTAACGGCGCTTTCGTCGATAGTGTGCAGAGAGCGTATTCGCGGGGATTTTAAGTGATTTCGTTCATTCGCCGTCGTCTTCGCTCAGCGGCTCTTAACGAATCTCTGAATGAGTTTTATAATCTTCGTTAACCGTCGTCGATAAACAAAAAGTTTAATATCTTCTTTTCGGAGAACAATTCAACCGAAATACGCCGGACCGGACGACGTACCGATAGAACGCAAAGTTTTCGGAAAGATCGGCTAGTAAAAACCGAACGACTGTCGGCGTCGAACATATGTCTCGAGCATTCTCGCGGCGCATTCTCTCGATGCGGCGGCTTTTACCTCTCTCGCGCTCCCGAAACCCAACCGACAAACCCAACCGTCCGTCCGCGCGGAATGGAGGAGGTTCTGTTTCTGCGGCGATGTAATAATTGAGAGGGCGAAATGTCTCCGACCGACCAGCCTGTCGGATCCTTTCTATTCCGATACCGAAGCAACCACCGACCAGCCTCGACGAACCTTAGCAAGGAGCCGTTAGACGAAGATTCATCGCGAAGCCATTTTCATTTTCATTTTCTACTCCTGAACAGCGACGGTTCCATTAATTGCGTGATTCTTTATAAACTCGGCATTTTTTCCTCCTCTCTCTCTCTCCCACCACCAGTTTTTCAATTGTAATTAATTTACGACAGAAGAGATTGAATTTCCTTGATTTTTCATTCGCACGCGCGTGTTCCTCGCTCGTTATCGCGAGGAAATCGTTATAAATTTAATTCGGCGGAGTGTGCGGAAGGAAAATGTTTCCAACTGTAATTCTAACTCCGAATTCCTTAAACACTCGAGAACAAATTGATCGCAAAAACGAGCGTAATGAGGCGAGAGCCGGACATTTTTTTTACTCGGAAAACAGCGTTATCTCGTTTGACTATAATGAATCTGAATGTGATTTCGAAATTTTTATCGATTAAAGTCCTTTCATAGTTCGAGTAAACCTAAAATAAAAATTGGCGATCCATATTCAGTTATTGACGTTTACCATCAACTCGAATCTAATTGGGCTCTCAAAAATCAATATCTGAATCCAATCGCTCACCACAGTTCCAGTTCTACGACCAAAGTCGACCAACCTCCAGGATGTCCAGTACACCGATAAGGATGGTTACCCATTGATTGGCGCTTTAGGACATTCAATCTCTTATCACAGTTACAGTTCCGCGCCAAAGTTGATCAGTCGTCTGATGTCCAGCAACCTGATCCAGTTGGATACCCGTCGACCAACACTTCCAGAAATCCACTATTTTATCCAACTTCCATCGACAAAGGCGACCTGAATTTGAAATGAGACAAATCAAGTGAGCCACGAGCCAATTCAAACAACATGGCGATCATCGGTGTTAGTGTTGTACTTCCGCTGTTGATCATCATGTCGTTATGTTCGTGCATCGTCGCAAGAGAAGAAACAAAAATTAAAAAAATCAACACAAAGAGAAAAATCCCACCAAAAAAGAACCAGTCGTCGCGGTTATCCATCGAGGTCGAAAGCTCAAGCGGAAATGCAAATTACCACAGCGCTCAGTAAATCTTCACAATCGTCTCTCTCAAGCAGGAAAATCGTCTGTTAAAGTCTCCCAGGCGGGCGAATCTCAAAAACTGAGTCTAAAATCCGAAAACAACGAAATCCGAAGCTCTGATAACTCAATCGAAAGTTGGAAAGAACAAATAAAAGTCAAATTTCAATGCATTCATTTGTAAATTTTTTTCTTTTTGATGTCTGTCTATTGGGATTTTCATTTCTATTCGTATTTCAAACAATGTAACAATTTGTTGTTTCGCAATCAACGGCTATAAATGTTTTCATTGTCTTCGTTTTGTTTTATTGTATAAATCGGCTGAGAAACAGAAAAGCATGCAGATATTCTTATTTGAAATGAAAAGTTAAAGTACTTTTGAACAATATAAAGGGTGGGCCATCGGCTGGTTTCTTTTTGAATTACGTGTTATTTGGACATTGACAACACTAATGTGCTCAAAATATTGACAGATATTTAGTGTCAAAGCCCCGCGGTACGAAATGAATCGATTTACACTTGAACAACGGTGGGAAATACTGAAAACTTATTTCCAAAGTGAGTGTTGTGTTGCCGAAACAGTGCGAATTTTGAAAGAAATTTCGGTCGAAATAATGCACCAACCGCGGCTGCGGTACGCAAGTTTGTGAAGAAAGTTTGTGAGATTGGTATGCTAATTGATAACACAAGTTATCCTCGTGTTCGTCCAGCGCGCTCAGACGAGAATATTGCTGCTGTTGCTGAAAGTGTGCGCCTAAACCCGAGAACCTCAACTCGCCACAGATCTCAGCAACTGAACATTAGCCGCACTAGCCTGAAATGTATTCCAAAATTGGATTGACAGGATGCGCTACTGCAAAGCCAGCCGAGGCAGCCATTTGAATGAAATTATATTCCATAACTAATCGGAAGGTTTTCTCTTTTCAATAAAGCATCAAACTTTGAAAAACATTGAACGGTGTTTTTTTTATAGCAATTTTAAAAAGAAACCAGCCGATGGCCCACCCTTTACAATGAAATTCCGCCTGGAGAGTCGATAAAAATGAAATCCAGCGCTAAAATGTGTTTTAGAAATGCTAAAAGTGCTCTAAAAATTGAAATATCAAAATTTCGCATCAAAAAGCCAAAAAATACAATGATTCTTTTTTTTCGTAGAAATTTATGTTTTATTTATGAATTATGCAAATTTGTTCATTTTTTGCAAATTTTTTTGGCTGAGTTTAAACCGTAAAGCGCAACAATTCAGTGTCGCGCCGCATTGCAGTCAGAGGTCTGTTGATTGTCTCTTTTGGCGAATTTCAAAAATGTATCTGATTCAATGGCTGTTTATACTGTTGGCGATGTACGACTATGCGAATTTTCAAGAAACAACAGAGTGGATGATCAAAATTACAAATCCAAAGTTGGATATCGTGTTGATGTTTGACGAATCATTTAGCATGGGGGGGGGGGGGGGCACTTAGTACACATGCATCTATGATGGATTGCGAGATTGGGTGGCAGGCTACTTTGTTGAGGATCAAGTACACATAACACAGTTCTCCGTCGTTGAGTGCTGTTATACAAACGTCAAGTTGCGCCTCGATTCGAAAGCTAGCTGCCGAGAAATCCAGAGAAGCATTCCTTACACTATTGCGGGCAATGTAAACGACATTTTTTTCGACTGTACCGAAAGTGTTTTGACTAAAGTTCTCAACAAAGACGGCGGCGATCGTAGCGAAGCACCTGATATTGTTCTGCATAAGTTTAATGTTGTTTTTTCACTTCCATTAAAACAGTACAAATCTCTCCAAGTTATGATTTATAATTGCAACGGACTGCTACTATTCGCATGATGCCAACCCCTCTAGACTCTTCCATCGCAGCCCAAATGGAGAAACTACATAGTCATGTGAATGTTCATACCAATTCATCGAAAGGTTACTTCGGTACTTCGGTATTCGAAATCGTCAGTCTCCAAAAACTCAATCGAAAGTTGGAAAGAAGAAATAAAATTCAAATTTCAATGTGTTCCTTTTTAAATTCGTTTTTCTCTCGATGTATATTTTTGTTTTTTCGTTTGTTTACTCGTGCGTTTCTAACAATTTAACGATTTGTTTTATATCAATTAACGAGCTAAGTGATTTCATTTTTTTAAATTTTATTCAATAAACTACTGAGAAACAACAAACTGGTGCACAAATTCATTTCAGAAAATGTTACGAAGGTAAAATTTTAAAATTAAATTAAAAATGTCAAAAGGTAAAATACGCAGTGTAGTCCATTCACTGTTGCAAACTCACTCAGTTTACAGTTGGAATGATTTTCAGGTATGGCGTAAAACACTTTGGATCCTTACATCCTATACTATTACTATTACTATTATTATTAAGTTCTCGACTTCTAAACTTGAAGGTGTAGTACAATTTTAAACAGACAACGACGTAGATCATTAAACAAACACACAATCACAAAATTTTCAATCAGCTTCTTCCAATGAACAAAGAATTCTTCCATACGTTGCCAAAATTGTTTTTCAGCCTACATGCAAATCATTCTACTGTAAAGTTTTGAGTTTGCAATTGTGAATGGACTGGACAATTGCAAACTGAAAAGATTACAGAAGAATAATTTGCAAGTACAGCGAAAAAGCAAATCTTGAACCACCTACACTTTACAAAATGGTCCACAAAATTTCCACTGACAGTTAACTTAACTCAACTTCACTTAACCGCGCCGAAACTGTTAGTGGAAACGCGGCCTAAGTCTGCTTAAATGAATAAAACACTTTGGTGAACCATATTGTAAAGTGTTCAATAATTGTGTTTCCGCCATATTTAATTTAATTTAATTTTATCCCGTAAAATTCATAAATGAATGTTGGACACGTTATGCAATAAGGATTAGTCAACAAAAAATTAACAATGAAACGAAAAACATACGAAATTTCGACAAATCGATCACACAAGGTATTTTCTTTCAAAGTCGACTATTCTCCTGAACCAAACGAACCAAACGACCGCTATAAACCGCATGATACTGTATAAGATTGCGGTAAATCAAGAACTTCTCATCACCAAACTATGCCAAACAGTGTAGCGAACGTTCATTCGTCTTTCCTTAATTTCAAAACCATGCATGTACCAAACTTTATGAACTGGGAAATAATGGAATCGACCACATGATAACTATATACTGTAAGATTATACTGTATATAATAATTTACATATATATTATATATATGTAAATCAAGAGTTTCTCGTCACCAAACTAGCCAGAATATCTTGGAACTTCGTTCTGCTTTCTTCCCAATTCATCATTTTAACCATTCTAGCCAAAGGTGGTCACTGGTAGTCCAGTGATATGATGTGAGGCTGGGGACCCAAAGTTCTCAGGTTCAATTCCTACCAGAGATCAAAATAAACTATCAGTAGGGGCCCTTGGCAAGCCTCCTGAGACTAACCTGCCACACACAGATCCTCAACTGTGACCCACTGCATGGGTGTCGGAAAGGAGGAACCCATGAAATGGTGAAGCATAAGAATCCTATACTGAATTGGTGGCCGCCCGGATCAACAAGGACCGCGCAGTCTGCTCGGGAACTGAGGCAGGCTGTGAATAGGGCTATCAGAACCTACTGGGGATGTGGCAGGTACCAGGCAAACCCAGGAAGTAGAGATACTGGAACCGCAACAAAG
>JAQGBA010001477.1:0-14603 GCA_034698125.1 Prionchulus punctatus | reverse complement strand
ATGTGTGTTAGCTTGTGTATAAAATGTTATTGATTTCTGTCGATCAGGACGCAAATGGCGCGCTTTTGAAATTTGTGCAAGATTTTAGTGATCACCCGTTATTATAGCAAAATGGGCCTTGAGTCAGTTATTTTGCACAACACTGTATTGTTTAAAAAAATTGCAGAGTACTGTCACCCCGGGGTAATTTCGTCACTACCGCAATTTTCTACTTTCAAATATAATTTAAGTATTATGCATGGCTGGAAAGCAAATGTGTAACATTCACCTTGTAATTCGGCACAACAATAAAAGCATGTACATTACAGAAATTTACTGTTCACCTTTTTAATTCGCATAAGACCATTTTCGTTGTGGAATTCTACATATGCAACTATTCAATAATAATGCAATAATTCGAATATTATAAATATGCAACTAATAATACTTACTTTAATTCCCTTCTACAAGCATACTGTGTTTCCTCGAAAGTTAGACAGGTCGATCTTTTTTCAACCTCATTAAAAAGGGGGTCTAACTTTCGAGGGGGGGGGTCTTACTTAATTTCGGGTATCAAATCAGCCTGGTTTACTTGTTAATCCCATGTGCGATATACTGATTTCAACACAAGAAACATTAATTTCTTTTAGTATTCAAATTCAATTTCTTCATCTGTATTAGATCCATACTCCAGTTCTATGTTTTCAATCACACCTTCATTGAACTGTTGAGGTTCATCGAGTGCATGTTGATTCCATTTCTTTCTTCAACATCGCTTCGCGAACTTGCTTTGGAAGATATTGAAGGTTGAAAATTGCTGTGAATGTCAGTACTTTCAATATGTTAAATGCAATACTTCGTTTTGGTGGCATTTTTATCCTAAAAACCTCAATTGCGACAAAACTCAGACAAATAATAGCAAGCTGTACATTGAAAATCGCTTTTTGAGATACAATTGCACAATGTCATGAAACATTTTTGGAAGGAAGTCAACCAATCAAGCGAATGTCGCTTGAATTCGATTGGCGAGCAGATTTTTTTAATGTTAACATGCATGTCGCGTGAATGTCATCTAAATGTTGAATATGATCACACGACGACATTTTGAATGTTGCCTTAATGTCGCATGAATGTTGCATTAAATGTTAACTGCAATGTCGTTGTGTGATACGGGCTTTAAGCACTTGAATTAGCGTCAGTTCATCGATCATTGCGGCTTCTTCCATGAATAACTGCAATTTGAAAACAGTGTACAAACTCTATTTACCCTAGCGCTATTAATAGCATTTATTCCATCTTCGTGGTATCGATGCCGTAGAAACACACAAAGTAGGACTGGTCGATTTCTGTTTTCTCCAAGTCGTTTTGATAACGTCTCATTTCTGCAAGTTCAATTCAATGCAAATTCAATCGAAATTCGGTTTTATCTATAAAATTGGACGCTTTAATTTAGAATAAGTAATTATGCCAGTAATAAATTGTAAAAAAATTTTATCACATATTTCTAATTTTCATTGGCATTGCATATGTAATAACGTCCGCGTCGAAACGCATACACTATAGAAAAAAAGTACATTATTAATTTGCTATGCTATGTGTACTTCAAGCGCAAGACAACGAAAGTCGGACAACTGTAGTCACTAAACAACTTCAGTCCGGGACAACTATAGTGACTGGACAAATATAGTCCCTGGACAATTATAATCACTGTACACTGGACAACTATGGTCCCTGGACACCTATAATCACTGGACAACTATAGTCGCTAGACTACTACAATCGCTGGACTTATAGCTGCTGAACAAGAAGGCATGTAAGCAAATAAATTTAAAATAAATGTTTTATGATATGAATACATGATTAATATTTTTACCAATGATATTGATAAATGCGTTTTGCCTCCAGCCAAAATTAAAATCTACGCAGATGATACAAAATCTAATTTTCTTCTACTGAAATATCAAATTTTTCAACCATAAATCAATCACTTTCCAATATCGTCGCCTGGGTGGATAGAAATCAATTACTTATTGCACTTTCTACGTGCAATATTTTCCAAATTTATGACAAGGGTCAAAACGTTTCCTACTCTTTTAGTAGCATTTCTATATCAATGGTAGATCATTGTAGAAATTATAAATTACAAAATAGTATTTAACAAATTTTATTGATAAATTCGCATTATTCTTGAAAAATATTAATCAATAATTGCAATTAAAAACAAGTTTCTCGCTTGTTTTTGCATTAAAAATTTAAGGTTAAAATCTGTCGACAATTAAGGAAATATCGGCCGGCATTTATTTGATTGCGGTTCCTAAGCGCCGACGGATGTTGCTGGACGACGAACGAGTTGTGACCGTCGGGGCTACAGAAAACCGCAGCTGCACGATGGACGTTGGGCATTCGGCTCAGGGTAACGTGGTAACATTCGGCGTTATCCAAAAACCGAACGCTTTTTCCGTGGGTTCGGCACATTTACTATGTGTTCGGGCACGCTCAGCGTCTGAGCGATTGTCGTTGAATATTCTTGTTGAACCTGCGCTAAAAATCGAATTCAATGAAAAAAACTTGAGCAATAGTCGATGGGCGTAATTGTCGCTAACTGGTTCCTTCGTTGGCGAACTATAGTTGCTGTTTGCTGTAGTTGCTGTTTACTATAGTTGTTGCTGTAGTTTTGGAAGAATTTTATAAACACAGATTTCTCTGCAGTCATCAGACTTCATCCTTCAAGAAACACTAAGAACAATGTTGTCTGGAGTCACTCCATCCAGGAGGCTGGAGAGCTCCTCTCTCACAAAGAGGAAAAGTTTTCTGCTGGAATCATGTTGTTTGGTGGTGTCACAGTGCGGGGCCTGATTCCAGACAAACCTTTGTTCATGGATGAGTTTTTCTCAAGATATGATCCAAAACCTAAAGCTGTCAACAAATTCATCTATGCAGACATCATCAAAGATGTTGCAGTGCCTGCTGTCAACAAGCTTTATCCAAATAAAGATGCCCTCTGGCAGGATGACCCTGCTTCCATCCACAGAGCTGGTGTTGCACTGTCAGCTGTTTTAAAAGAATTCGGAAACAGGGTTCCCCATGACAAACAGGCACCAAAGATGGCTGATGTATGGCCTATTGAGAATGTTTGGGGGATCATAAAGGGGAGACTGGAGAAGGAGAATTTAACCAGTATCAAGCAAATGAAGAAAATCATCACCAAAGAATGGAAGAACATCAGTGACGACATTGATCTCTGCAAGAGACTTATTTACTCCATTCCCAAGAGATGTCAGGCTGTGATTGATAAAGGAGGATGCAAATCACAAAAGAGGATTACAATTAAAGTATTCTGTTGAATCTACTGATGTGTTTGGTAATGAATTAATAACATAAATTGTAAAGGTTTTTTTTTGAACACCCTTTAGTTCGTTAATTTCGAAGTTTTATTTAGACCTGGTTTGTTTTCGAGCATTCAGTCGTCATGACAAAGTTGCATTTGTTTGCGAAAGAAACTTCCATTCACGGTTTAAATTACACCAGTGAAGGAATATTGAAAAGAAACAGTTGCAGTTCGGTCGCTTGGACGATTACTGTTTTGACTTCTTTAACTTGTTGCGCATGGCAATGCTTCATTAATGCGAATTATTATGCTTCGTTCAATGTCAGCTTTTCGACAACCTTTGTAACATGTGAGCAACTTTACCCTGCAATAATGCCCCTTTTTGCAATTGTATTACAAGATGAAACGTTGGGCTACAACCAAGTATTTGATCGGGTAAACAAAATACAACTACGCGGTTTTAATCATTTGTTCAATATTTTTATTCCAGTCGACCTTACGTAAGGACGCCAAGGAACTGAGAGAAATGACTGTTTATACATATACTTGTTGCTTATCAGAGTTGTTGTTTATCTGAAGGTTGATATACAAAATGTTGCTTACGGGGGTTATGAACTATAAATATGCATGTATCAGTTGCTTACATAGAGGTAGTGCGTTGTAATTATATAAGGCGGGTCGTGGTGCTTACAGAGAAACTCAATGCATTTGTTACTTACTGATTTCCATTGATTATACAGAGTGTTGCGTCTTATATAGGGTTTTCTTAAGTACACTTTGACAGGCTTTGTTGCCAAGACAGTTGGATATATGGCTGAGAGTTGTTTATGAAGAGAGTGCTTAAATAGAGGGTATTAAATGTTGTGCTAAATGTTTGAAAAGCATGAAAAATTTTAAGCTAAACAGAACATGACGATATGAATTGAATCGACGGGATTACATTGATGAATTTGTTGATAACATCAATAACGAGTCAAGCTTGAGTCACCAACAATAAGTGCTTCCAGAGATTAATCGCACTGCTTCGTTGAAGTAATTTGAATACTTACTGTCCCCAATGCAAACAACCTTGTTACAAAACCGAATACAATTACGAATTAATGGCAACACGATTTCCACCAATGCGACGCAGTTTATACTATGCTCAGCAATTGAATTTGACTGATGATGTTGTGGATAAAAGATATTTTATGGTGGATATGATTTTCGTCAGCGCAAATATATGTGGTGGAAGAGTCGCAGAAATTCACACTGAAAAATTCATTTACATAGGCGGCAATGTGGGTTTATTTTTTGGTATGTTGTTTATGAGTTTCGGAGAAATTGTTCAATTGTTGGTCGAAATCGCGCTTCAAGTGAAAGAAAGTTTTTGTGGCAAATTTTGCGCATATATCTGCCGGAAAAATGGTCACAACGTTCGTGGAAACTGTTTTATAACGAAAGTTTATAACGAAAAAGAATAAGGACACTCAAAGTTGCGCCACTTAGTGTCAATACAAGCAATCCAAATCCTCGATGAACTTTAAACCTTGGCATGTGACATAATTCTTGAGCCATGCTCAAAAACGGTCAGAAAATAGTTGTTCATTTCAACATTCTTATTTTTTAAATTATTTTTACATTGACTGATTATGAATATTTGGGTTCTGGACAACTGACACTTTCGGACAACTGACACTTCGCACATGATGAGCAGGTACATATTATTGTCTGCTGGAGCCGGGAAGTTTTGTTGATAAAATTTTGATCGAGAAGCGTCGTCATATTTTGATCAGAAATAAATTTAGTAGTCAAAAAAATCTTTAAATCGATTAGGAATAAATTTAGTACTGAAAAGATTTCATTTTGACATTTTTAATGATGGCGCAATTTGTACTGTCGCAATGCGGTGGTAGACGAAAATTGATTTATAACGGCTTTGGTTATGTATGGAAAAGTGAGAATTCGACGAAGATCACTTGGCTATGCGATTCAAGGAATTCTGCAAGATGCACTTTACTTTTTGACTTTTTTGCTCTTGGTTTTCTGTTTGATTAAAAGTACGATTTTTATGTAAATATTAAAGCAAGAAAGAAATACTTGTAAAATGAGAATGGTGCATAAAAAACGGGTATAAACGCAAAACAAAAGCAATGCAAAAGCTGGGCCTTTGGCGCAAAAAGAGAGTCTGCAAATGTTGGGTGGATTGACTTATACGTATGCTTATGCTTAGGCTTAGGCACAGGAAAGGAGTTGCTATCTGGTAACGCTTAGGCAAAATTTGGATTAATTCAGTTTAGCTTATAAATTACCAAAAAATTCTAATTTTACACTTTAGTGTCAGTTGTCCGCTTTGCACAAATTTTGAATTTCGCGCTGGGTGTCAGTTGTCCAGAAGTGTCAGTTGTCCGTGATGCGAATATTTGACTGTGAGAACTATTTCACGTTGTACAATTTCCTAAATGTAATTTTTTCATTTAGCGCAGAAGCACAACGAAACATAAGTAATTACACGCGTTCGAGCTTGCTGTGATTGATGCGAACAGTGTCGTGTAATTGTATGCCAATGTGAAACTGAATTGAATTCATGCTTTGCAAAGTACATTCAAACTTCAAACTACTTTGCAAACTCCATACATGTCCGCGAGACATTTTACCACCCTCTGACTGATAGCCAATCGATTCAAGCTTGTTTGGTCACTAACAATAATTACTTGCAGGAAATGTCAAATTAAAAATTCTCAAAATACATACTTGCTGCGCAACACGACGTTACAAAATCGAATACACCTATTAATTATCAACAACGTGCTTTCCACCAAAACAACATCCCCCGCGTCCCCTCCTCAACCATAGATACAACTATAGATGGAACTATACTTGCAATAAAGACACATTTGGCTCACTGACTCGTTGGAGATATATGGTCAGTGGTTCGGCTGCTGGCTGCATATGTCTCGACTGAGTGCAGTTCAGGCAGTCTGTCTTGTTGTGTGCTACGAAGGTACAATGTCGCTTATTGCAATATTTGAATATACATACTGTATATACTTGAATATACTGGGAATCTTAACTGAATCCAGTTTTCGAAACATTCACCTTGGCTGATGAAATTGCAAATCAGTCAGTCTTCTACTGTCTTCTACACGGCGAAGAGTTCTCTCTTTCACTTCGCTACAGTAAGCAAGCCAGTGCTTATATTTGTGCCTAAATTATTCGAATTTCGATTATTATATTTCGACGAATTTCAATTATAGTTTGTACCCGTTTTCGTCTACCCACCGCCCATCTCAATCGCTGAAGACTCGTCGACTGGACGTTGGACCAGTACCCGGCGTACCCTTGGGACAAGTTCGATAGCTGTCGTAGTCTGCCGAACGGGGACTGTTCGTCTGGTAAAACTGTGAATTAAATAATTAGTTCACAAACTATTGCACCAACTATAGTCAAACTATAAAATAGCTAATTATTTATAGGACCCTTGCACCTGTCGAGCTCTTGCTCATCCAATGGCTTGTTAGCTAAGTTAGGTTGAGTTTATAGCAGCAAGAAGGGGTAACTAGAAGGGTAACTAGCAGCAAGAAGCAGTTTTATAGCAGCAAGAAGGGTTACCGGAAGGGTAACTAGCTAGCTGACAAAAGTAGCTAACACCAGTTTTCTTACAATTAAAAAAATCGAACGACATTGTGAATATCTTAGAACACAACGAGATGTGATAATTTAAAAATGTAGAGGAAGGGCGATTTGTACGCCCATAATTTCAAGACGATTTTATTCAAGGGATATAATGACAACTGCAGCACTATGGCCAAAGTTTTTTTATACTCTATAGTTCATCTCTTTAACCCTTTTTTTACTCTGTAGTGCGTTTATTCGCTCCAGTTCGCCTCTGCGCTGAGAAAACTTGCTAGGACTCGAAAATATAACCACAGTTTGGTGAGTCAGCCATAGATCGTGTTCGTGAATCGGGACGACGAGACTGGAGGCTAAGTAAGCATCGAAACAATCTAATGAAAAACTCGGTTGTATTTTCGGTGGATGTTTTACGCCTTGGCGTCGGTTTATATCATTTACATGAAATATTGCATGCCAGTCTTTGCGATGTGTGTTGCATTTATCTAAACTCCAGCGCCTGCGACGCGCCGACTTGTGTTTCTGTGTTGATCTGTTTTTACTCTACTTTTCATTTGTGCAATTTTTTTACACTGAGACTAAAATTTACACTAAAATTCTTTTACACTGAGTGTTGTTTGTTGATTTCTGTTGGCCGGAGGAAGATTAGTGACTGATCTAGTTTCAAATGTTATTTTTAAGACCGCATCCAATTTTCTGAATGGCTAGAGAAAAAAAGAATAGGAATATCTCCTCATCCACATTGATTCATAATTTACATACAGTACGTAATTAGTTTTGATAAATTGTTTTTTTTTATCATCAGAAAATATTCTGATTCGATTTTGAACAAAACCCGAGCAGCCAATCGTCAACAATTTTAAAGGTCGTGTGACATGTTTCTACGAGTCGAGTTGTACTTATAACAGAGATTTTTGATTTACTTCCATTTTCGACTGTCGCCGATCACATGTCTGCTGCAAAACCAAAAGTAAGATATCACTTACAAAAGTTCATCTTTAAACTTGGGTCCAATTAAAATGAAAAATAGTTCCAGTTTGAGAGTTCGAATTGCATGTTGCTTAACTTTATTTTGTGCCTTAGATTCGTTTCCCACCAGGAGCTAAAATTTTTCATTGAAATTTTCATTTTGACCATCAATTCACTTCTCCTCACATCTGACCAAACTGTGGCCTCTTCACGTTCCCTGGTCCCGTTTTAACTCACTTAATTTTCACTATCTAAACGTCTCCTTCAGTTCATTTTTTACGTGGAATTCAGATAAGAATCAGAGTGGAATCTGTTTGACACAGGTTAGCGTCGATACAGGTGTTTTTTCTGAAAATGTGCATCCAGAACCGAAGCTTATGAAAGCCGTTTTATACATGGAAAGAGGATAAAATTGGGAACATTTTGATATCAAAGATTTGGCGGGCGATTGAAATCCGACGAAGTTATGGTTGAAACAATTTTAGATGATGAATAGAAATTCCTGCAATGTGTTTTAATAGTTTTCTGCACACTGTTTCACAAAAAGTTAAGAAATTTTTGGGATGTTTCGATGAACTACAACAGGTAAACTTGCCTAAAGGTGTTTTTTTCAAAAGAATTCACTTACTTACGAATGCTTACGTCGATGCTCGGTTTTCAGTAGCAAAACAAAATTTGTGCCCGAAATTTGGAGTTCGGAGCTAATTCGTTTTAAAGCTAAAAGTATACTTTTAAAAGCAGAAATTATCCATTTTAGCTTGATATTTTCTTCAAAGGAAGAACAAAATTTTGGAAGCTTGTAAACTAACTGAAAGAAAACAAAAAAAGCAAAAAATTTGACCCAAAGAAGTCATGAGGTGCTGCTGTTTTTTCAACGAATCATGGTGTTCCAACGAAATTCTAGTTTTTTTTGACTGTTATTTGCATTAATCTCATCGGAATGATAAAATTAATACTCATAAAATGCAAATAAGACTAATCAAAACGTTTTTTTCCTTTAAAACGAGCGAAAAATTAAAGTAATTTAAAATTCTGTTCTACTTATCTTTGCTAATAGGAAATCTATAGTTGTTTTCCGCAAAATAGAATAGCGATAATTTTTTTGAAAAACCTTTAAAGAGTGTTTACCGGTCAATATTTCGAAAAACATCCCGAAAATTTCTTGAAATTTCGTCAAATTCGGCGCAATAAAAACATTAAAACACATCACGATATTTCTCTTCAGTGTCAAATCTTGTTTCAACCATAACTTCATAGGATTTCAATCGCCCACCAAATCTTTGATATCAAAATTTTCCCCATTTTTAACCTGTTTACCATGTGTAAAACGGCTTTTCAAAAGCTTCGGTTTTAGAATAACGAGAGGACGCATCCTGGATGCACATTTTCAGAAAAACACCCATTAAGCATAGACGTCCAACTTGTGTCAAACAGATTCCAATCTGATTCATATCTGAATCCCATTTACCTTTTTATACACAGTGCACTGACTGACGTAAATGAATTACTATTAGCTCACTCGTTAAAGCAACAGCCGGGAAAGCTTTAGGTGAGTTTTTTCCCACAGGAGCCAAAATTTTCATTCAAATCTTCTTTCTAACTTATGTCTGGAAGGAATCATTATTATTATTAAAAAGTTTTGCAAATATGCTATATTGCATGTCGGTGTGTATACTGTAGATTGCTGTGTTATTTAGACATCATTGGAAGAGATCGAAATGATCAACTACGAAAAACCACTTTTGGGGGAAAACCAAGGCCAGCCTGATCAGCAAGTTCAGCAAGAAGAAAATGAAAAATTTAATGTTCCCATGGATGTAAGAACATTGATAAAAACGTTACATACCAGTATGAATTTGTGGTTGATGCCAGTGCCGCACGAACTACCTTAAATATTTAGTACTTACATGTTTTCGTGTATGAACCAAAGTAGCGAGTGTTGACGCATGTAATATTATCCGAAGTTTTCTTCACATTTCAGCTTTTGAATCTGGTAAAGTTCAATGTCAAAGATGGAAGTAGTGATACGACTTTAGATATTGCTGCTGCAAACTGGTTCAGCGATGCAGTTAGTCTCATTATGTCTCATTTGCTAAAAGAGCCGCCAACAGTAAAATAAATGCTCGACAAAAAAATTCAAACTTTATCCATCATTTTTTCTAAGGAAATCGAATATGTTAATGCATTCTGCAATGCTGGCGATATGGCTTTAGCGATAGCCTGCTTTAGTGACAATTGTTCGCCTAACATTGTTACACAATTGCTTGCTGCAAGTAAGTCCGCCACCATCTGAAGCTTACTCAGATTGTCTTTGATTTAATTTTTAGAAGCTGACATTACACTTGGTAAATACGGTAACACCGCCATTCATCATTCTTGTGTTACTGGCATGAAGGACATTTTGATTTCGTTGCTGAACGAAGACAGCTGTGCAATCAACACCAAAAATCATCTGGGTGAAACACCACTGCATTTAGCATGCACTTACAGCCATTTTGATTGTGTCGATGTTCTACTTGATCTGTAATACCTGTTGTTCTTGCACGATATCTTGAGTTCCAAAATTTTGCAAATTTATTTTTGTTTTCAGAAACGCAAACGCGTCGGCGAAAAATAACAAAAACGAAAGTCCTTTAATGGTCGCCGTGCGAAAAAGTTCTACCACGAATAACCTAAACATAGTGCGTCAATTAATTGAACACACTCCGCCAGCAAATTTGCTGGATGAAAAAATTGCAATCGAGGCGACGAAATTGAATAATTTCAATGCTCTCAAAGTAACTTTTTTCAGGCAACCATTTTGAAATTATTTATTTTTATTTGAATCCATGTTTAGTTGTTGATCCAAAAAAGTTCAGATTTAAAAGACACGCTTCTTGATGGATCCTCGAATAAAAAACCGATACATATCGCTGCTGAAAATGGGCTTAACGAAGTCCTTTACGTATGCACATCTGAACGAGAACAAAATAATCGCCACGTTGTTTCACCATGTGCAGTTTTTAGGTCCTTACTAAACATGGAGCAGATTTGAAAGAGTGTTGCAAAATAATATGTTGCAATATAAAGTGTTGCAAAAGTGATGAAAATCACCAAGCTACCCCGCTTCATCTAGCTGCTAAAAACGGTCATTTGGCAGCCGCGAGTCATATTTTGAAATGTCTTAAGATCGTTGGCTCAAATGCTGAGTAAATTTATTTATTTTTCTTTCTTTCAAATATCTTGTTGATTATACTCTACTGTTTGCTGATGAATCTCGACAGTTCCCTCTCCAATTTTGATGTATTATCTGTCTTCTTTTTTTTCCTAGTGTATTTTTGAATATTTTTTGTGTGAAATTTTGCTTTTTCTTGTTTTCGGAAATCAATTTTGCTTGTTGACAAGCTAACACCATTGGGTTGGGCGATATCTCAAAGTCATTTCAATGTAGTGCAGTTGTTGGTCGAAAACGACCATACGCTGGTCGTTGAAGAAAGGCAAGTTAACAGAACCACAAACGAGGATGGAACAAAAGTTAGTGAATACTGTTACATGTCACTTTCAGACAAAATATGTCGCGAATTTTCAGAATATGCTTCCACTTCACAGAGCTTGTACAAAAAATAATATCGACATAGTTGAACGATTATTACATGAAACAAACGTTAAATACGTTGGTGAATTGGATCCGCAAGGACGTAACTGTCTACATATTGCAATGGACGCTGAACAAAAGTATTTTATACATACGCACCAATTGTATTTTCGACTATTATTTCTTTATTATCAGAGAAATAGTATCACTATTGCTCAATGCTGACTACCATTATTCTCAAGATCAACCAAAAAAAGAAAAAAAAAAAAGAATTCGTGACATTCTTCTGAGGCAATGCAGGGAAATTCCTTCCAAATCAAAAATCGATTCCAAATCGAAAATCGATCCCAAATCGAAAATCGATTCCTTCCGAAGTACACCATTTCAAGAAATTCTGAAATTTCCAAATAAAGGTAAAAATATTGTCAACTGCTTGCAATTTGCTCATTTAACTACTTTAATCTCTCGATTATAAGGCAATCCTTGATTTGGTGCCAAAACATATAGAACAGGAAGTTAAACTTCAGTATAATCTGAACATAGGACACCTGACCCTCTATCGAGTAACTTCTGTCACATGTTGCCTTCAAATCGTACTGTATCAGCAAATAGTTATTTTTCATTGAAATTGTGTGTTCGAGAGATTCGCACCTCTTTTAGATTGGGTGACTATCGTTCTCGATAATTGCATTGGGGATTGTGATAATAATGGTGGTGTCGCTATGAATTTCGAGTTACTTGACGATGTACACATGTGCGACTTACGTGAAGTAAGCGGCATTCGTACGAGCAAAGAACAACGCTTAATGAATGGAATTTTGAACGGGTTCGGAGACGATAATGAACCAACATCGCTCGAACCATCGGCAGTTTTGTACAGCGACAATGTTAAAAAGATTGTGGCGAATCATCCTTTGTCGCTGATAGTGAAGGCAAGATCATTCCCGAATTGATTATCAAAGAATTTGTCAAGCGAATTTGTTGCTTTCAGCTTTCAAATTGCGATGGTGGTGACGAAGTTAGTGATAAGCCCGCGGATGATGAACCGCTTTGTCATCCTGTTGTGGAAAGCTTTATAAATTACAAATGGGGATTTTATAGATGGTTGTACTGGTTTGAGTTGGTTTTGTATTTACTATTCGTCGGGCCCTTGCTTGCTACTGCAGTCTTTTGGCCTGCGCCTTACGATGCACCAGATTTTTTTCAAACACCATTCGAGTACTGCAACAATATTACCAACAATATTACGGCATTACCCAATCATAATGATGCTTGGCGTCAATCAGCGTTGATTATAGGATTATTTTTCGCTGGTGCAAATGTCTTGAAAGAAGTAATGCATTCATCCAAAATGCCCCTTGCAAAATATCATGAGCCGACTTTATGAAATGAGCTTGTGCGAATCTTGTCATCATTTTTTAGATATTTCAAATGGCATACTGGGGAATACGATATCTCACATTTCAAAATTTTATCGAAGTGCCGCTCTACCTGATTAGCATTGTTTTTCTCGTCGACTGGAATTCATGCTCTGCGCTGACTGGTTACAGAATGGTAAGACATTAACGATTAAAACTGATTTTTATTTACAATACTTTTTCTCAGCCAAGTCAGTGGATATGGGGGGTAATAGCGGTTCTATTATCTTTGGCCAACCTAATATTCATGCTGAAATTCTTTTCGTTCTTTGGAATTTACGTGACTATATTCATCGACACTTTCAAGACGTTTTTGAAGTTTGCCTTGTTGTTCGTCATGTTTATATTTGCATTTTCGCTGGCCTTTATGATGTTATTTCAAAATCAGGTAAACTCAATCTGCATTAACTGTAGTTCTACAAGTGTAGTACTAATGAATGTCACCTAAACTTTGATATTGTGGTACCGTTTCCTAATTATTGCTTCTTTTCATTTGTCCTCGGAAAAATGAATCGCCTTGCTTGCTTTCAGAGAGCCTTTGGTAGTTTGTTTGCGGCAATTGTAAAAACGCTTGTAATGATGATCGGCGAATTCGATTTTACATCTATATTATATTCAAATCACGACGAACCAAGCGAAAAAGTTTATTACCCTATCACATCATTGGTGCTCTTTGTAGTGTTCGCCGTTACAATGACCATTTTGATAATGAACTTTTTGGTATGTTTTGCTTAATTTAATTATCGTTGCGAAATTAAGTTTTAAATGACAGGCCCACACAATTTGCCCTCATGCCTCACAGTACTTGTTTTCATACCCCTCCCCACTTGTATGATGTCATTTGTATTCGATCCCAGTCACCTCAAAAGTGATAGTGCCAATGATAAAAAAAGAAGTTTTTTCAGTTGGCGTTAACTGTCGAGAACGTAAAGTCGATTAAAAAGACAGCAAAATTAAAACAGTTGGCATTACGAGCCAAACTTATATTACAACTGGAATTCATCGTTCCCGCCTTCCTTCGCAAAAAACGATGCCGTAAAATTGAATTTGTTCCCATGAACAAACAGTCGCATTTGATCGACAAAATTCGTTCCAACATCGAGGAGAGAAGACTTCTCAAATTGAGAAGAGGAGAACGATCCACCCTGACACATGAACAGCGGATGGATTCTTTGGAAAAGGCTCGCAGAATCGCAGAAAAGGATTCTTTGGAAAAGGCAATCGCAGATGCAATCGCAGAAAAGGCAATCGCAGAAAAGGCAATAGCAGAAAAGGCAATCGCAGAAAAGGCAATCGCAGAAAAGGCAATCGCATCCAGCCAAGAGTATCGTAGTGTATTATTTTGAATTTGATGAAAAGTCTATATCGAGAACGAACAAATCATGTTTTCATTCGATGCAATTCAAAGTTTTTTGACTTTAACCAGTTATACGACAAGAAAAGCTTCATATTTCAAGAGGGGAAATCCAACAAAGTGTGTTTTCACGCCCGCAATGATCGGTGAGAAGTGTTCGACAGGTGCAATATCAGTTGACTGGAATATAAAAGTGTATAAAACACCTCTCTGCATATTAATCAACGTACTGACGGTTTTGATGCGGCTGCATTGAGCATTCGTGTACAGTTGATGTCGGATGTTGAGTTATAATGTTTCCGATCCTTTTAACATCGTGCGATTTCATGATTCGATCGTTCGATATCAGGTCAAACCATTTAATTCGCA
>JAQGBA010001476.1:0-14608 GCA_034698125.1 Prionchulus punctatus | reverse complement strand
CGTTTTTCGTTTCGTTATTTTGTATAACGTTGTCGTATATTCTACTTAGAATGATAGACAATAAAACTAAAACTAAACTATCAAAATGATCAGCAATTTGCGTGCTTTAATACCATATATAAGATTTAATATATCTTATCATATTAAGCAAGATAAGATCCTCACCTTCTACCTCACCTCACCGACGACGTCAACGTATCGTAAGGCGGCGGCGGTTGACTGTGACTCGATCGACCACCGTAAATCGTCGTCGTCGCAGTGGTCGTCGTCGAGGACGGACGTTGATTCGCAGGCTCCTCGCCGTTCCTGGTGCGCATCATTTGAGCGAATTTGGCCGGCAGCCGTTGACGTTTGGCGGCGTCGTCCTCGTCCAAGACGACCGACATTTGATCGCCGTACTGCTCGACGAATTTGAATAATTCGTACAGCGCCGACGTCACGTTGAATTCGCCAAAGTGTTGACGCGACTCGTCGACGAGATAAGCGTTCATGTCTTGATCGGAAATGGCCGGAATCGAACGAACGCCTTGACAGTATCTGACGTGGAAAAACAAAAAAGTTCACTAGCCAACGTCGAAACCGGACGAAACGTTACTATTTGGCATTTCTGTCGCGATAACGTGCTAATAAAACAAAATATCGGCGCTGGCCGTCGACTTACCGATCCACCCAATGTCGCGCGCGAACAGCAATTTCGACGACGGGCTATCTTTGGTCAGTTGAGGGTCTTGCGTACTGCACGAATCCATGAGCGTTTGCGCGACGACCGACAGGCAGCCTTCGATTTTCACCGTCCGCGCGATATCGAATACGAAATGCGGATTTTTTATGAGATTCACCCAGAATCGGAAACTGTAAAGAAAACAAAAAGGTGCTGGCGATTCGTCTCGTTCGATCGAAAAAGCGATTTACCTATTGGATTTCCACGTATGTAAAACGTCGGGATCGGTGATTCCGTGGAATATGGCCTGGTCGTCCATGAAATCGAACATGTACTTGACGCACACCGGCAGCGTCGTATCGTCGATAAGCGGTTCGAGAATATCGTTTCGAACAAATCTTCGACGTACTTTTGGAGCGTTCCCTGCGCGAAGAAACAAAAATCGTGCGTTGGCTAGCGATGTACGTCGACCGAAAGTCTTACTTTGATCGTCACCAGTCGAGTCAAATATGTATATTTCGGACATCAGCTTGCCGCCGCTGCGGTCCGTCGGATTTTGATCCTGCTGATCGGTCGGCTTGATCAAATGATAAAGTTTATTGTTGGCGTCCATTTTCTTCGTGCCCGTCGTCGACTTCCTGCCGAACGGACGCGTCAGCGTCGGACTATTTTTCAATGAAAACGTACTGGACTCGTACGATCGTTCGGACAATAACGACAAGTTGTACATCGACGCTTGTTTGGGCACCAAAGCGAGCGACGCGTTGTTCGGAACCTGTCGTCGAAACGTCGTCAACGGGTAAAAACGCGAAACGTACGATGAAAAACAAAAAAATTCGACCGACTTTGTATTGAGCCAACGAGTTTATACGACGCCAGCCGCCCGGTTCCGTTTTCGTGGTCACAACGGTTGGCCGGCGCAGTCCTGAAATACGACGAAAATGCTTTGTTAGGCGTTGAAAAAATGCACTGGCTACCGCGCGAAACGAGCAAAAATGCCTTACCACGACGTATCTGTACAGCAGGAACGTGTACCAAACGCCCAACATTCGTTCGGCCACCGATTCCGACCGCCGAAACAAAATCTTCGGCTGATATCGTCGTTCGATCGTTCGCTCGATCAGTTCGGCGAGCAACGCTTTCAGTATGTCCGTGCAGTACAGTCGACTCTGTTTAATTGCGTACTCATTGGACCAAACAAAATCATGCGTTTAACAGATTTATTCCTTTATCAGAAACTTTAGATAATTGCCTAAAAGCTGAAAAAACATGAAATATGCGTTTAACCGATGGTACCAAGGTTTTAGTGCATGCATCTATTGAGCTATATCAACATATCAAATTACGAGGTTCTGTGAAAGTAATCAGTAATTTTAGCTACGTTCAAAACGTCTTTGCCCAACTGGTACAGGCCATCAAAGTCGGCATTCTCTCGACGGAAAGAAATCGACGCAGAATTCCAATAGCTGTGAACACAACCATAGTTGACACGTTTGACTGTTTTTTCTAGATCTTTCATTTAATGAAGTACGACTGTTATCCACGATATTTGAAATCCAACGACTATCACCATTGCTGGAAGCTCATCGAGAAAGGCCACTGTTTGCCCGAAATGAAGGACCCGTTCTTGAAAAGCGTCGACTTGGGTACATTAATTTTTAATTACAAACCTGTAGATTTAATGTTGCTGCGCGTAATTAAATAAATGCTCACTTCCGCCACTCGCTGCTAAATAAAATAAATAAAAATAAACTTGGCATCACATTTGCGTTAGGTGACTGATGAGTTGCAAAGTTTTATATTTTGAAGTTTTTTGAAACCTTTATTAGGGAAAAGTAATTTGTAAACAAAACTCTTGCATTTCATCGGAATGAATTTCAGTCAAAGAATATGTCACTCGTATGCAGTATAAGGTTTCCTTATTGTTACGACCAATACGTCTTCACATTGTATAAGTCAGATACTTTGTAGTTTCGTTTCGAATCTGAATTGTCATGGACATTGACAACTTTTATACCATTTTATTCCCCTGCCTTTGTTCTACTACTGTGTAAAATTTGAGCTAATTTGGTCTTTATTTGAGTCAATTATGAAGGCGAAAGAAAAGAGAGGTGCAGTAATTGCCTTGAAAAATGCAAGTTTTACACCGGCAGAGATTGCAAAACAGCTCAAAATGAACCTAAAAACTGTTTATAACCAAATCAAACGTTTTGATGAGTTGGCCACACTTGAAGACCGTCCTAAAAAAGGACGACCAGTCACCGCCACAACTCCTGCCAATGTGCAGATCATCAAGAAAAGAATTCAACGCAATTCACAGCAATCAATGCATAAAATGGCCAAAGATCTAAAAATAAGCCCGCGATCGGTACAAAGAATAGTCAAAAAGAAGCTCGATTATCATCCTTACAAGATTACTGAAGGTCATTATCTTACGGAAAAAATGAAAGCTAATCGGCTGAAAAAAGCACGAAAAATGAAGAGGTTGGCCGCTGCTGGACGCCTTGATTCGGTTGTCTTCACAGATGAAAAAATTTTCACTGTTGAACGTCATCACAATTCGCAAAACGATCGACAACTGTTGCCAAAAGGTACCTCTAACTCTCCAGATGCAGAAGTCATCACTGGAAGCCATTTCCTGACTTCTGTAATGGTTTGGGCTGGCATCTGTGCCACTGGTAAGACGCCACACGTCTTTGTTGACAAAGGAGCCAAAATGAATGCGAAGTACTATCAAGAACGAATTCTTCGAGGCACACTGGAGCCATGGGCTCGTAAGCACTTCAAAAATAATCCTTGGACTCTTCAACAAGATTGGGCACCAGCACACGGAGCTAAAACAACGATGGCCCTTTGTAAAAGTTTGTTTCCCAACATTTGGCATAAAGATGTTTGGCCCTCTAACTCCCCAGACTTAAACCCTATGGACTACTCTGTCTGGGGAATCTTGGACAGTAAGATTGGCTCTACTCGATACAGCTCGCAGGAATCGTTAAAACATGCTCTGAGACAAGCATGGAGCCAAATTACACTGACGACCTGTGGTCAATTGTCAACAATTTTCCTAAGCATCTGAATGCTCTAATTGCAGCAAAAGGGGGCCATTTCGAAAAATCTTTGTAATTTGTTGTTAATCATAGTCTTATAAAACTATATAAAAAATTTAATGATTATTGCATTTACTGAAAAAAAATTATATGCTAAAAACTATTTGTAAAAACATATGCCTCACCCTGTAATAATATATTAAATATAAAATCATAACACATTTATAGTTATATCAACTATACTATGATTCCTATAATGCTGAATCACATTTAATAGTCGTAAATCTAATTTTCGGCAACTAACAAGTTCTAAGGCACATATTAGCAGACACCATGTTGGCCAGTTCGAGAACTGGTCAACATCATTAGTGGGCAGTTCGGGAACTGGCCAATGCATTGGGCAAAACCCGAACTGAACCTCAACCGCAGCTCAGTTCGAGAATTGCCCGAGCCAGCGACCAGTTCAGGAACTGGCCAACGACAGTCGGCCAGTTCGCGAACTGTCCGAGTTTGGGTTTTGCCACAACATATACACGAATGTCGTTTAATGTTGGACAAATTTTGTAGCAATGACTCAAAATAACAAAATGTCATTTCGTCAAGCAGTCGGGGCTGCTTCTATCGGTGGGCACACACAAGGAATGGGCAAATGCTGCTGCAAAGGAAAATGTACAACAAATGCTTGTAATTGTAAAAAGGCTAACAAGGGAACATACCCATTGGAAGCGCGCCGATTTTTTTCAAACCTGATTGAACTTGTAGAGGACCATCTACTGAGTACGAAATACCCCCATAGTTGTGGTGCATATTCAACCGGAAGTCCGGAAAATTAGGTCAAAGTTCAACATTGCAGTATATAGGTAGTGTCCAAACATATGTAACTGGAAGTAAGGCTGTGGTCAAGTCTTTCTGTCAAGATAAAAGGTCAGTGGTTCGAATCTGGGTGCAAACGAAGTTTTTTTACTTTTTCGGAATCAAAATCGATGTCAACATGACGACGCGCGACCACATAATCAAGCTGAATTCTCTTATCCATAACCAGCTGTCATCGCAAAAGTTCCGAGGCCTGATCAGATATATACTGTTTATACTGCAGGACTGATTGATGAAAACCCGTGCCCGTTTCAGGATCCAAAAGAGATATGCTTTCCATCAACGCCTTCCTCGTGCACAGATTGTACGAATGATTTTCTTATAAGATGCAGTTTCTGCGATAAGTATCGGTGCTTTACTGATTTTTTGACCAGTTGTCACTTTCATGGTTAAAAAAATGATCTTTTTTTGTATTTTTCTTTGTAGTTCACTTCAAGTAAAAAAATTACAAGTGCCCTGACCTGTCGTGTAAGACTTTAGTTGATAAGCACGCAAAAAGTCATACAAGCACTTTCTACATGGGAAAAAGTAAAAAAACCTCTGTTTGCATCCAGATTCGAACCACTGACCTTTTATCTTGACAGAAAGACTTGACCACAGCCTTACTTCCAGTTACATATAGGTGTTTGGACACTACCTATATACTGCAATGTTGAACTTTGACCTGATTTTCCGGACTTCCGGTTGAATATGCACCGTAACTATGGGGGTATTTCGTACTCAGTAGATGGTCCTCTACAAGTTCAATCAGGTTTGAAAAAAATCGGCGCGCTTCCAATGGGTATGTTCCCTTGTAAGATTTTCTGTAATAGTCGTTGTCATAGTAACCTTAGCTGCAGTAACAAATAATCGATTAAATACAGTGTTGAAAACATTAGCTAATAAAACAAAAATCAAAATAAGGAAAAAACAAGTCATTTTTGATCGAACTGATGATCACAAAAGGCTGCAAAGACGAATGCGGTCGACTGATCTGGAAATTTTCGAAACGTGCTTTCGTGCTTGATGATGAATCTTACTTTACTCTTTCTCATTTGTCAATCAATGGAAACGATAATTATTATACTTCTGACATTGCTGAGACACCAACTGATGTCAAATTCGTCAAAAAGAAAAAATTTGAGTCCAAAGTTTTGGTTTGGATTGCAATTGGTCCAAAAGGTTTAAGTCAATCATTAATTCGCAAATCTGATTTCGCAATCAATGCTGAAACATATCTAAAGGAGTGTATTTGTCGACGATTGATTCCTCATATTCGTGCCAATTATCGCCCAGGTGAATATGTCTTTTGGCCTGATCAGGCGAGTTCACATTATGCCAAAATCGTCCTTGAGCATTTGCACACTGAAAGCATCGATTTTGTCGAAAAATTTGATAATTCAGCTAACGTTCCAGAAATTCGTCCAATTGAAGATTTTTGGGCAATTCTGTAACAGGATGTTTATGCCAATGGCTGGCGAGCCAAAAACGCTGATCAGTTGATCACCAGAATCAAATATTGTCTCAAGAAAATCGATCATTCATGTGTACAGGCGTTAGCTTTAAGTACAAAGAAACGAATAGATGTTGTGCGTCGATTTGGTGTGATAGAAAATCGAAATTTACCATAATTGTAGAGTTTTTTTTACGAGCTTTCTAATGAGCTATTGTTTTTTGCTTTATCTTTTACAGTTAGTGAATAAATCTCATTTTAAGCTAGTCTCAATTTTTAGTTGTAACCCGTTAGTCGTAAATCTAATTTTCGGCACCTAACAGTAAGGCACATGTTAGCAGACACAATGCTGGCCGTTTCGAGAACTGGCCAATGCATTGGGTAAAACCCCAACGCAATCAGTGAAGTAGTATGCTGGTTCCCGCCACTATAGAGCAGTCAGATGGTGATTACTACTCTCCATGCCTTTAGTAACTGCTCTATAGTGGCGGGAACCAGCATACTACTTCACTGATAGCGATTCAACTTACTCGTGGATTTTATGGAAAACGGGTCCAAATATAAAAGTCGATAATTTAAAAATCGGTAAATTAAGGCCAGATTCGGGATCAGCGACCTTGGTTTGTATAGGAAACATATATGCAGCTTATAACGTTAGTTAAGGTAAAAAATGAAAACTGTAGGGGAGTGAGCAGAATTTATGGAAAACAGGCCCAAAATAAAAAGTTAATAATTAAAAAAAATCGGTCATGAAAATAAAAAATTAAGATCAGATTTGGAATCAGCGACCTTGGTTTGTATAGGAAACAAGTAAGCCATACTGTGCGCCAAAATTGTGTTGACCAGTGTAATCTCTTTAAAACAACTAAAAATATCATTTTTTGTCGTGGTTACTTTTTTTTGCACATGAGTGTATATCGACTATGGATGACAACAGATTGGTGAACGATCTTGTTAACGTTTCGTGCGAGTCTTGTTAAAGTGAATCCGTTAATTTCTTCGATATATTCGATTTTTAAAACGTTTTTGAGAAGCTCTTGAAGTAATACCTTCTCACATAGCAATCTGGCGTTCATTATCGTCAAATTTACGATTCGTACAATTCCAAAATATCGGTGGGGAATTTCCATATTTCAATACGTGTGGATTTTTGGCAATGGTACAACCCTGTATAGGCTTCCCATTGAACGTTGCCAGCGTGACGAATTACGATGTTCCAAAGAATTAAATTATTTTGATGAAAGAATAGACAGTGTGATTTGTCATTTATGTCATATAGTTTTTGTTTCTACACCTTCATTCATGGAAGTCGAGTAAATTATTATTATTATTACAACAACAACTGCAAAAGATGATGTCGCTACGAGTTGATCGGGCGATCGTGTTATTATTTTTATTATTAACGCCCAACTATAGTTGCTAGAGTTGCCTCTCATCAACTATCGTTTCAAAGTCCAGTTTTTTTGATTCAGTAGAAAGTTCTCAGGATGTCTACAGCAGACTGGCTAATAAAAATTGAATTTGCTGTTTGTCATGCAATTTGTCTGCAAATTATGTCACAGACACGATCGTGGTTTTTTTTGATAAATAGACAAGCAAAAAAACGCTTTTTTGTGTTTCATAGTTGCCTATGGACACAGAGTAATACCGAACTTTTCTACTGAACTCATATTTTAGGGTCGTGTGGATGACATTTCAAGAATGAAAGTTGAAATTGAAAATACTACGACATCGTGAATCTATTCTCACCGGAACTTTCTTGATGAAACAAGTACACATCAATTCAATCATGTTTACCATGTCAATTATCATCCTAGTTAATGATTTATTAGTTAAAGAAGAATGACAGAGTCAGAAAATAAATTTAAATTTACAACATTTCTCATTCCCAAATGCAAAGTTGCAAAAATAGTTGCAATCAAAATCGACATTAAATTAAAAAGACAACATAAATTAATGAAACATATTTTATTTGCCTCGTGAAAGTTGAACTTATGATAATTACGTCGGAAGAGTAAGTTCAAACTAAAATCATTTGCTAACGGTTAGCTATCTCATTTGCGTTTCAGGAAGGAAGTTAATCTGACATTAAATCCTCGATGATGTGATTCAAATCAATTTAAAGTTTAAAAATTTTATGATACATTTTAACTCGACGTTTCATTGTAGTTGAAAACGTGAGTTTTATAGAAAAATGTTCCGTCAATACTTAACAAACTCAAAATCAATGGGCAACCACAAAGCAAAAATGTTTGAAAGTTTTTATGAAAACTTTAAATACTTTTGCGAATCAACAGTCATCCATGGATTCTTTCACCTTTGGAAAACGCCATTCCCTTTCAAAATCACATGGATCATCGTAATTTTTTCTATGATGTGTGGCGCAATTGCTCTTTGCCATAAAAGTATTTTACAGTGCACTTCCTACGAAGTGAAGACTCAAATTACTTACGACAACAAGGCAGAAATTGATTTTCCGGCCCTAACATTTTGCCCACAATTCAATCCTATGAAATCGAGAGTTGGTCCCCAAATGTTTGTAGCAGAGGGGTTCACTTTATTATCGCAAACATTAGTTTTTGACAAGAAGAATGCCATGAATGATGTAAGTCATTCTTATATTTTTATGATAAGATTAATTAAAGTTCCTGTACTTTCAGACGGGCAGGACCTGTGCAGTTAGAGACCAACCCAAAATGCCCACTGAACAGTTAATTGATGCTACTTCTTCAATTGTCAAAATAATGCGCACCTTTACGATGGACTCGAGTCAATGTGTTAGAAAATGTTGGTGGGCCGGCAAAGAAATGGAATGCAATGGCTTATTTGCGAATCAGCTACTTGACGAAGAACTCACTTGTTTTACATTTATTCCAACTACCACAGTTACAGAGATATTGAAGAAATTCGGTAAGGCGTTTACAGATTATATTCCTGATCCATGTAGAGTGAATTTCAACAAAAATTACTTGCATTCTTGCATTTAGATGGGCTCGTATCTGCTCTTTCGTATGGTGTTAATGCAACTCTTGTAACAGACAGGAAATCAGTAACTGGCGGACAAAAAAGCAGCCTCAAATTACTTTTAAACACTCACCAGTCAGAATATTGTCTCGCAATACCCAAATATGAGGGTGCAGGCTTTCGTGTAATTGTTCACAATCCAACAGATGTGAAACCGTTGCCTGCAATATCAGCGCCCATTTTGACATTGAACCCTGGCTTTGTTATTGATATCGTCTTAAAACCGACCATTTTCCAACGCAGAACTGAGGCTCTCGGAAGGTGTAAAAGTGGTGGCCACACTTTTTTTGGTGAAGGACGTTATTTTAAACCAATGTGCCTTCAAACGTGCATTGTGAAATTGGCGATTGCAACCTGCGAATGCATTCCAGATAGTAATATTTCTCGCGAATTTTTGCAACGATTTGGAATCACACTGACTCCAGATTTAAAATCCTGTAATCAAAGTAATCAGAACTGCCTAAATGTTGTTCAACAAAATAACAAGGCCAATGCTATAGAGTATCACTGACCCGAATGTATTCTGGCTTGCCAAGAAACGCAGTACGAGGTATCACTCACTTATCACAAGTTTCCGTCGAAGAATTTGATGTCCTATTTCGCCAAAGAATTCAATGAAACAAATAAAACGGAACTCTCAAAGAACTTTTTATTGGCGCACTTCTATTTCGAAAATCAAGTTGTCATTACAGTTGTCGAGAGTCAAGCATTTACGATTTACGATTTGTTGATTTATCTCGGTGGCGTTGTTGGTTTGTTCCTGGGCATGTCGTTCATAAGTATCGGAGAACCTGTGCAACTTTTGATTCTCAATGCTGTCACTTTTATTAAATCACTGCTTTTACGGTTGGACGTCAAGCGGAACAAAAAAGCAACACGTAAGTCAATTGAAACAATAACGAAGAACAGACGAAATACAAAAAAACCAGTGGGAAAGCAAAAAGTAACGATTTCGATGATCGCCAACACTAAAAGAATGCTAGAGAAAAATAACATGCAGAGAAAAGAAGCAATCAAGATAAACAAAGTAAATGTTGTTCACGTTGTCCAAAAAACTGATGTTATTTCATCTGAAACAGATACATCATTTTGAACAATAAAAAAGACTTTCAAAGTGGACTTCATGTATTAATTGTTGAATGAATATGTCTATTTTTATGTTGACATAATTTATGTTTAGTAAAATCTTCTAAGCGCAGGGACAAAAATTTGAACCATTATCTCCTGGGTTGGGGTTCAAAGAGGGGCTGGCAAAATTTTCAATTTTTGGTTTTCAAATGGTGGAAATATTGAAAACTAACTATCATAATTTCTTTTGAAAAAGTTTATTTCTTAACTTCCCAATAAATCAGTTCATTCAAGCCAAAAAGGTTACTGACTAATTTATTGTGTTAACTTAAAAAGTCAAGGCGGCACAATAAATTTTTTTATTACATCGCTAGGATTGCAAGGGATTTCATTGTGGATGCTAGCAGCGCTAGTCCAGTCAATCATTTGTCGGATATGGTAGCTAGTAAATATTGTAGGGCTTGATTCGCTTAATGGTCGAAAAACTTCTTTCAGCAATTGCCGTGGAAACATTGCCAAGGTCTGTTAAAGTTCAACACCTAGAAAAAAAAGCTTACTTTTAATGCTTTATAAATATTTGTTTAATTCGAAGTTCTTTCCTCAACGAAAAGTGCGTCCATGGTATTGTTAATTTTCCTTGCTTCTTATTTTTCGAATTGACCTTTCCATGTTCGATATTCATGGAGAAATTGATCCTCAGATTATTCAAATCTCCAGCGATGAATTGATGGTAAATTCGTTTTATTGTTGCTATATTGTGATCTGAACAAAGTTTACAAGTCATAAAACAGTAATTTCAATTTACTTTTTTGAATGTTACAATATTACATAACGAAAAAAGCCAGCACAAGTTTTTGCAAATCACTAACTATTACCATTTGTTCACTAAATCGCTAGTTTAATTCACTTGCAGTTCATTAAAGTAAGAAGCATACATCATGGAGTAATAAGAAACTTTCGCCAAAGAAAATTTGTATACAGTATAGATGTCATATGGTATTACAGCGAATGAATTGCAATTGCCATGAAATTCTGAAAATATTCACTATAACCAAAATGTTTTGATATTTATATACTATACAGCACAGTTGACAAAACTATCAATTCTGGAATTGGTATTGATATAATCGATATGCTATCCATAAGACAAACAACTGATATTGATTAAATTGATTACCAATTAAATATCAATTAAAAAAAAGAATTGATAGTATTGATATAATAGATATTCTCAAAATTTCTAAAAAAATCACTAAACCACTTTATTCTTTCTCACTAAGTAATTGTTAAATGACTATTTGTGTCGAACAAAAATCAGAAAACCACAAATTCACATAAAAATACTCACAAATTCACATCAAGAACGATTGATTAACTTTGATCATTAACTCCCTTTCCGTATTTGTCGCTCCTAATCGATAACGTTTTCCACCTTGAACAATAAAAAGTAAAAAAGAAAAGACCCGTTTGATAGCAGCCGATGAAGCAGGTACACTTAAAATATCCAAAGCATAGGATGCGATTTCGCCATACGTATCTCGTTTGCCTGCTCAATATTTAGTAGGATCAATCATTCCAAAAGTTAAGTTCGATGCATACATAATATAATGCTAGGCTTCTTGAACGTGTAATTCAAGCATCATTCGTAAAGAGTGAGCTTTTTCTCCAACAGACGAAATTAGCACAGAATCATTTTCTTCCACCATTCCAGCTTCTTCAAAAAATGCACCAAACTCTCCATGCAATAAATCCAACTGCGGCGAACTATCAGTCGTTGACAAATCGCAATCACCCTGTGATGGAGGTGCTGCGGTGAGTGCGAGTTCGAAGCTTTATTAATGACAAAATAACGATACAATTTTATGGCATGTTCAATGATAAAATACAACGTTAAAGTCGACAAGCGCGACTATAGTTAGTGTCAACATCAGGGGTGTTTTTACAGTAGGAACTAAGTACGAATTACGAAGGAGACCTAGATCCGCAGGTTCAATACATTTTGTATCATTTAATGGTTTTTCAGATTAACTAGATTTTCTTGCAATAAAACAAATTTTACTTTGTCGTTTTGTGGTGGTTGCACTAGGTTTGCACATGATTATCAGGTGGGCATTGACAAAATAAAAATAATGGCCAATTGCTGTGCTCATTGTTAATCTGCAATATCCTCCGACCATCAAGTACAGGCTATCGGAATGAAATTCATCTCTAAACTTATGAACGACCCCGCCTTTGGATACATCTACCAATCAATCCGATGTTCATTCCGAAGACCGAGAGTGTGAATCTCGAAAGAAATGTTGAAAGCTGCAACGAATGCTGCAACATTCAACCTGCGCTTTATCCGCTGATGGTGTCATATCTATCTTACAAAAACCATTCGGATGACCACGATCCAACATCGACCATTCGTCATCATCACTGTCGGCCTCCGGTTTGAAATCTTACAGCGACGATCAAAAATTCTTTCTCATTACTGGCCATTATTTTTGCGCAGATGCTGAACATGAAATAGGATTCGAAAAGATTTACAAAGCTTTCGGGCCATACAGTGAAATATTTAAGAAACAAGGTTGTTTCGAAAACAAATGCGCATCGCGTTCGTCCAGCGATTGGAGACAGATTGGTGCGACGACGTTCAGGAAAGATCCATCAACTAATCCATCTATGGAAGCCTGATATTAATAGAATTGTAATAATGTTTAGTCGTTTAGTTGACTTTATTCTTGGTATTCTCCAGCAAACATTGGTGGTACATAGTCAAAAATCTGGTGTTCGTTTCTCAAATTAATCTGTTTTCAGAAGTATCCCTCAAATGGATGTTCTTGTGTCGCGTGCCACAACGATATTAACTACAATGTTTTCAGCACGAAACGAGCAAAAATACCTTACCACGACGTATCTGACAGCAGGAACGTGTACCAAACGACCAACATTCGTTCGGCGGCCGATTCCGACCGGCGAAACAAAATCTTCGGCTGATATCGTCGTTCGATCGTTCGTTCGATCAGTTCGGCGAGCAACGCTTTCAGTATGTCCGTGCAGTATTCCATTTTTTCCTGCAGCACGACCATCAGCAGGCTGCCGACGGTCACGCGACTTTGACTGACGAAATAGCGATTCGCCTCGAATGAAGATCAGCAGGAATGTTTTATTCATTAAAAGTTGATTGAATTGAGCGAGGCCTTTTTCGATGTGCGCCCGTTTTTGAGGATCAACCTGCATAAAATGTAAAACTATAGTTCAGGGGGAATATAGTCGACGGGCGACATAAGCAACGGGCGACTATAGTCGACGGTCGTCTATAGTCGATGCACAACTATAGACGTTTTTCTACTTCCAGTTCGCCCACGACCGGATGATTGACTTGACCCGGAAAGAGAACATGGCGTAATCGCGATACGGAACGCCGACAGCCATGTCGGCGACGAGATCGGTCATGTCCGATTGCAGTTCGACGAACGCCTCCTTGCTGGCCACTTTCAATTCGATGGTGTCGATTTGATCTTTCAACCGTTTCATTTGATCCTGTTGCCGCGACGACTTGCGTCGAAATAGGCGAACAGAAGAACGATGCGAAAACGGCGATGAGGAAAATTCTCAGCACGACGACGATGGCGATGATCGTTTCGATTGGCACGGCACCGACCGTCGACTGTTCGTCGTAGCTCAAAAAGCCTATGAGAAAAAAAATTATTGTACTGGCGCGTCGCCTTTCTTGATTCTTTCCTCAACTACGATCATCAACTATAGACGCTCGTCCGTCGACGCTTACCCAACGAAAAATTCAAATATCCATCGCCGATGACGACCATGACTTCGTGCGGCCCGCTTTGACCGGCGCCCGCTTTCGGTTGCTTGGGCGGCGGCTTGCACGTCATGCCTTTGTTCCACGTGGACACGTTGCACGACTCGGCGCCGATGTACACTTTGACGTCGTCCTGATTCAGCGCCGCGTCCAAATTTTGCCCCTCGACGATCATCTGCTTTGAACCACTGGCTACATTTTCCTAGTTGCAGCCAATACCAATTCTAAGAAACATAGTGGGCTTCGTTTTTTCATTTGGCGAACAGTGATCTTCCAAAAATTTTCAAAAAACATGGGTTTCGTACAATCGTTCCTGCTCATGTTACTATTAAAGATACAAAGAGTTTCTTTACATGGATCGAAAGAAAATACTGCAATGATGTTAGATTTGTGATAACTCGCGAAGTTTATGTTTTTAATATTTTATGCAATAACTCGGATTCAGGTTCGTGAACACGAATGTATTGATGCAATAGTTTAATATTTTTCAGATTTTTGCAAGACTTTCTTGATTTTTATGCAAATTGGCTGTAAAAACTGGAATCTCGTTCAATTCTTTTGCTCTCGCGTTTTTATTCTTGATCATGTGTGTGTTCTAATGAGGGAAGGTTTTGAGGCGATAGTCGCAGAATCAGATGAGACATAGCTTAAAAGAAAGGCCATAAGCTACTGATTCTTGTGATAGTATACATTTT
>JAQGBA010001475.1:0-14611 GCA_034698125.1 Prionchulus punctatus | reverse complement strand
TGAATGGGTTGCCGAAAGGAACCATCTTGAATGGGTTGCCGAAAGGAACCATCTTGAATGGGTTGCCGAAAGGAACCATCTTGAATGGGTTGCCGAAAGGAACCTTGTTCAGGGCGTTGAAAACGCTGATTAAAAATTGGATCTAATGGTCGATTACGTAACGACGGCGAAGAGTCTTGGAGGTCGTTGGGGTCGTTCCATAAAAACGGATTTTGATTGAACGACGACGGCGACAAGCCTTGTTGCCCATCAAACGCGGAAAAAGCATCTTGATTGAAGAGCGACTGACGTGCAATATCGCTGAACGGCGGTGGTACGAATCCAGGAGAAACGTCAATGTCGTTTGTGTAACCGTCGCCGAAATCTGAGTAAGCGTCGGGACCAGGGTAGTACAAATCTAAAATTAAAACCAATTTTCCATGAGTTAAAAATACAAGTAACAAAAAAAAACTCAGAGAAATGGCTTTCTTTACCAACGTTGTATGTTGGTCTTCGGCGGTAACACTCATTGTAGCGACCGCAACCGTATTTTTCGTTGTACAGCAAGCCTTTCGAGCAATAACGAAGTTCGTAAGATTCGCAATCAAGATATGATTTTGCGCAGGGATAAAGCTCGTGCTTGGCACGTTTTCGACCGTGGCAATAATCTTTCGCGTCGAATTCCTTATTGCATTTCGTCGAGGATCGCCGCAGGACGCAATGATTTACGTCGCTATCGAAAACATATCGACGGTCGGGGCACGTCAAACGAAGCAATTGTATGTTGCAAATGGAAGTGTTATCGTGCGAGCAGTAACACAGAGCGTACTTTTGACCGCACTCTTTTTCGCCGTAGAAACCAATTTTTTTTCCTGTGCAAAAGTCATCGGGTTCTAAAAACATAAAAAAAAGATTAAAAGCCGAAAGGTAAAGATTTAAGTGCAAATACCAGGGAAATCGTGATTTTCCAAAGCATCCGAATTAGTTAGTTTCGGCAGACATTCTGACAAGGTTTTGCATTCAACGACCGTTTCCTCTTTTACTGTTGTGTACGTAAAGCTAGACTGTTTGCCGCATTTATGAACAGTAGTTTTGCTTTCAAAGCAAAAGCCGAATTCGCTGTCGCATTTGTCTTTGCCGGTGATAAGGTACGAGGGTTCTGGAGTAGAC
This sequence comes from Prionchulus punctatus, assembly GCA_034698125.1. Classification (NCBI taxonomy): domain Eukaryota; kingdom Metazoa; phylum Nematoda; class Enoplea; order Mononchida; family Mononchidae; genus Prionchulus; species Prionchulus punctatus. The sequence continues at coordinate 13,462 of JAQGBA010001475.1, read as the reverse complement.
TCGCATTGAGCCGAACTGAGAAGCAAAGCGGCGCTCGAAAATACCACGTTGTCCAGCGTGTCGACCTTATCGTCGACGCTGACGCAATATTGTTTCGGCACGCAGCTGAAACCGTCGAAAACGTGTTCCGCGGGACAAACACGGAACGAAGCCAAGTTTTCGCTGCATTGATAATAGCGAGCGCTGCAAGTTTGTTTCGGAAAGCTGAAACCGTGGTCGATCTTGTCTGTGCAAAACCAATGGTCGGGATCGGCATCGGGGCTTCTTTCGCGTCGGCATCGTCGCGATTTCACGCAATGTTTCTCTTTGTTGCTGAAAACGAAACCGCTCGGGCAAGTATCGACGGCCGGCACGCCAGCTGCGCAGGAGTAGTATTTCTTCGAACAGTCGGGAAACGGAAACGTGTAATTGGTGTGTTCGTATTTTCCTTGACAGAAAAACTCTGGCAGCAACGTCACGCCGGTCCAGCACGAACGAGATCGCGTTACGCATCGCTGTTTTACACCGTCGAACGATTTACCTTTGCCGCAACGCCAAAAGTCCACTTTGGATCGGCGACATTTGTAGTAGAGTTCCGTGCACAAATCGCCGGGCATCGCGTAATAGCCATCTTCGCGATCAGCGCAGAAGAATTTGTCGTCGTCATCGTTGATTCCAGTGTCGCGATTTCTTTCGTCGCTGTCGTGATACGAATTTTCGTCCGAACCTCTATCACCGTGACGACGTTCGTCGTCGTAGTCTCGACGGCCACCGCGACGATAGTCGTCGAAATCGCGACGCCCGTGAAATCCGCGATATCCTCCGAAACCGCGATACCCGCCGCGGCGATAACCGAATCCGCGACGACCCGGACGGTACCAATCGAAATCTCGTTCCTCTGAGTAGCCGCTGTAGCACAGAAAGTTTGGAATGCAAATGTTACTAGATAGTCGACGGCTGAAGCCCGGTCTGCAGAGGCACGCCGGTCGGCATCGTTCATCGGAGTAACAATCTTGTCTGTATCGTCGAGGACAAGTAGATTCGCACAAACGCGGGCATTCTTCGTAATATTCGTTCGGACCACAAGATATCGGCAAAGTATCAACGTCCATAGTGGTACCCGGAACGATTAAAGGCGCTATTTGGTCGTCTGCGAAAAACAAATTATGAACAGGAGACGAGTAGATAGTTGCCGTAGGAAGCAAAACGTACTTGATGTCGAAAGAACTGTGCACAAATCTTGTTCGACGCAACGACCGATGGAGTTATCAAAAACAGTTCCAGCCGAACAACTGTGAGACAAGACTTGGCCCTTGTAGCAACTGTAATATTCTTGTACGCAGAGATCTTTGGTGTACAATCCGACAACGTCCGATTGGCACACTGTGTTATCTTCGGGCGGAGGAAGCGTTGGATAAACTAAAAAACGATACGTCAAATAGTTTTAGATAAGGTAAAGTGTGCCATTGTATCTTACGTAAATTGTAGTTTTCCAAGCATTCGCTTTTTGGCGCGCAACTCGACGAAGCTATGGCAAAAACGGTGCCTTCCGTGCATGAATATTGTTTCAATTGACCATTGATGCAACTGTAATATTCGGGAATGCAAACGCCGCGAGAAAATACACCAACAACGTTAGGAGGGCACGACGGTGTATTGGTGATTGCATGAGACAATCGGTCTTTACCGTCTAAATTACAACACAAACACTATAGAAGCATCAAAAACGGTTAGCATTTTAAAAAAACAACATTTTCTCGCCTAGAGGCGAGACAGTTTGCTGGCGGTTTAGCAGCTGCTTATTTAAAAAAACAAGTGATTAATAAACGAAGCGAAAAAAAACAACGAATACCGGTAGGAGCAGCGGTAGTAGGAGCAGCAATAGCAGGATCAACTTCGGATTTGCACTCGGCAACGCGGCTGGGATCGTCGCATTGAGTTACATTAGAGTTAAAAACTTGTCCCGATGGACATTCAAGGACGACGGTTTGTGATTCACGACAAATTATGTAAATGACGCTACACTGTTGGTAAGAATAAGCGCTATCTTGTAAGCCAGAACAAAAGGTTGAGTCAACTCCTGTCAGAATAACTAAGTTTAAGTTTTTTAAATTTGAGACGTGAAAAAGTTGCAAACGCAGAATTTTTACCAAGATCTTTCGTGTTACATTGATCAACGTGTTGAGGAGAAACGCATCGACCGTCCTTGGAACTGTAAACGTAATCGTCGGGACATTTGTACATTTGACTTTTGTTGTTGAAGCAACCGACGAACATGCGGGAACATTCGCTGACGCGATAAAACCCGTCCGGTTTGCCTTTGCAAGTGTTTCCCCAAGGATCTAAAAAAAAGCCAACAATTGATTCTTTATAAAGTTGAAGTTTCCTGTAAAAATCATTACCTGAAAGACGCTTTTGCTCTGAGTACGATGGCAGCGCAGTTGTTGAACGGGTTTCCGGATCGGCAGCTTTAGTTGGTGCGTAGGTGTCGGGTGGTTGTTGATACGTTGCGCATCCCTCGACGGTGCTCGGCCATTCGCAATTCGTCGATTTTTTGTTAAACACCAATCCTTGCGGACACGGACGAACTATCGACCGACCGTACGTGCATTCCAAGTAAGATGAATCGCAACCGTTGCCACCAATTATCGGATGTCGTCCGTCGAATTTTCCGACACAATCGGTTGTATCGGATGGCTGTGGATTGTTGTAAGTCGGCTGTGGATTGTTGTAAGTCGGCTGTGGATTGTTGTAAGTCGGCTGTGGATTGTTGTAAGTCGGCTGCGGATTGTTGTAAGTCGGCTGCGGATTGTTGTATGTGTCGGACGGTGGAACGTAAGACCGAACGGTTGTTTGTTGATAAGCAGGCCGGTACGTGTCGTAGACTTTCGGTAAAGTTATGTCCGGTTCACCGCATTCGGCAATGTCCATTTTCCATTCGCAATTAGTCGATTTAGGGTTGTAAAACAAAGTAGCTGCGCATGATCGAATGTAAGATCGTTCGAAGACGCATTCCAAATAATTCGGGTCGCAACCGTTGGAACCCGGCGCCGGATAACGCCCGTCCTTCTTTCCCTCGCAGTGACCGGGATCTGAAAAACAGTTCCATAGTAATTAGACATTTCAATTATAGATAGTAAAAATATTAGAAACAAGCATACAAACGTACCACAACCAATAACGTTTTTCTTCAAATCGCATGCTCCAATTGCTGGATTGTAGGCTTCTTTCGGATTCGAGCAAAAAGAGCTTTTCGCTACGCCACCATTGCAAGTGTAATAGGATTGCGTGCATACGTCGCTTTTCGGAAGCGCGTAGTTACCATCGCCGGCGCAAGTAAAGTCGGCGGCTTGAGTAATCGTTGGACGTTTGCCACCGCAGCCAGGAATGTCTTCTCGTCGCTGACAATTCATCAAATCCTTGTCGAAATACAAATCGCCCGAACACTTGCGAGGGAAGACGAGTTCGTTGGCGCAAGTGTAGTAAGTTTGAGTGCAATCACTAGTTGGATCGACGTAATCACTATCGCGTCTACCGGAGCAATTAATAGCTGAAAAACGAATGTGGCACAAAAATCGTAAGCGAGGAACAAAAAACTTTTTAACTTACGGTAAACTACGGGAGCTACGTACGACGTCATGGGCGTTGCAGTTTCCTGGACTGTGTCTTGGCCAGTACATTCTTTAACTTTCTCGAAGAAGTCGCACTGGTTGTTCGCCGGATTGAAGTAACGATCGGCGTTGCATGTGTGCTTGGTCATACGTCCATCGGTGCACCAATACCATTCGCGGCTGCAACCCCTTCCAACCATTTGCTTGCCTGGATATTTTCGACAGTCGACTTCTGTAAACAAAAATCCATCATGATATAGTTCCAGAAAGAGATTGATAAGGCTGAATTTTACATGACAAATTGAAGCAATGCTTACCATCTTGACCGCCGCATTTTCGAGGAGTAGGCATGCAAGCGCTGTTCAAGAACACTTGGCCTTTCGGGCAGTATTCTAAAAAGGGGAGGCCAGTCTGGCAAACGATGGCGTAAGTCGGGCAGTCCATATTCGGCGGTTGAAAAATGCCAGTTCTCGGTACGCGTTCATTGTTGGCGTTTATCGGATTGCAAAAATCTGAAGACGAATCAGCTTTCTTTCGTTTTAAGCTCGAAACCTTTTCACATCACTCCTACCTTTGATGCTGCTTTCGCTTAAAGCCGCTAATTCCGAGCGAATAAAACAAAAGTTGAACGTTAAAAGTATGAAAATCTGTAGCCAACCCATAGCCAGATGGTGCTACTAAAAAATGTATGATTTATGATTATGGACCAGCCACCGTCTCTAACAACGAACTAGCGAACACAATATAGTTTCGGTTAAATTTTATGAAAAGTCGACTTGACTAGGGGTGAATATGTTTGACGACGACCGAAATTGTTGATGGAACAGCCTACAATTTTATGTTATTCACCCACACACAGCAACATTTTCATTTGCATGAAGTTAAATTTTCTTACGTATAGCGATCGACACAGCGCAGACTACTTACACTGCACTGATCGAACGAAATACGTAGATAGATAAGTGAGAAAATAAAAAGACACAGACGTGTTTTGCTTTAGCTCCGATCGTATTGAGAATTGTTTTGAAATACTAATTGATAAGTTAGAAGCGTGAAACGGTTTTTAGCGAGCCATAACCCAAACAACAAAAACGAACGTGAATTTTTGCTTCGAGTCTAACATAAACAAAATTAGCACGTTTCGTAGATTCTATCTAATAAATTGCTAACTAGTGCACGTTTTATTAAAAATGTTCAACGATTTTAGTTTTATAATTTATACCACAAGGTAACATACACAAACTAATTAGAGCATTCGAATTACCGTTAGTGGCAAGCGACCAATAATAAATTGATCTTTGTGACTGTATGAGAACGTTTTATTGTTTTGAAAACTGCTAATTGAGACGTTTTAAAATTTATTTATATTAGTAACATACAAAACAAATTTAAACAGCAACTCGTCAGTTGGCGATTATGAGGGCTTAACTGCAATTTTGACGAAATTGAGATGTTTACTGCAATAAAAAGGGCGCAACTGCGTCTGCATGTGTGCAAATCCGTAACTGTATCTTTATTACAGTCCGTTCTGTGCCCGTCCAAAGAGTGCGCTTACATATTAGTGTTATGTTTGTAAAAGGGCGTAAGTGCAGATAAGCCTTTCTGACAAATTGCACCTGTGCCTACCAGTATACTCTTCATGAGCTGCAGCTTCATGAGGCTGTAACTGGCGGCTAATTGCAAGGTATGGCGCTAAACAGGGCAGACAACATTTCGGCGCTAACCTACCTGATAAAACAAAGACAAATTTAGAAAAATCGCATAATAACAAGTCAGTCGTCCTGCTTTAAGTTTGATGTTCTGCTATAGTAAACATTTTAAATAGTTTAAAATGTCTGCGGTAGAAAAAGAATTGAAAAGAATACGCCAAATGCGTCTTGCTGCTGAAAGAAATCGCAATGGAAATGATTCTTCATCCGATGAGTCAATGTTGGAAGATTCCGAAAATTAGTCTGATGGCTTCTTTCCATCTACTGATGGTAATGAAGATTCTGTTTCGTCGGATTCTGAAAATTCGCGTGGAGAAAGACTGGAAAACGTCGTCGGCACGGTTGCAAGAAATGTAGCGGCAGTTATTACTGATTCTAAAAATTTGAATTCAGTCATCAACGAAGTTGCCCGTGGTGTGATTGAAGCGAATGGTGACGAACTAATGAAGTTTTCGCCCGAGTTTTTGGCTCTCGGTTGGGATGAACAGGAACTAATACCAGTACGTTTTGAGGATTAAGCTTTGTAATTAATTGCTCAATGTTTAAGTTTATACGGCGCTGTTGATCTTGCAGTTTGGAATAACACCAAACCGCTCACGAAAAAAGAGACGACAACCAACAACCTGGAAGAGCGCGAATCGAAAGCATCGGCGAGCCCATGGTCGAGCTTACACGAACAGGAAAGGCGAGCTTGTCAGCGGCAAATCGGTGAATTGATTGCTCGAAATGCAAATATCAATGCAACAAACACATCACCGAGGAACGGCGGTTGGCCCTTTTTAATGCCTATTGGTTACTCGGTGCTCACTGGAAACAGCGCAATTTAATCTGCACTTCTGTTGAAAAAGGCGAAGTTGATGGTCGAAGCACTCGGAAAGGCGAGCGCATGTTCAGCGGGAAATACAAACTTCAGGTGGACGGTAATCCTGTTCGAGTTTGCAAAAAGTTTTTCCTCTCGACGTTGAACGTGTCTGAAAAGTTGGTTCGGTTAGCCGTGGAAAAGAGGACTGGAGAAGGGAGTTACGGCGGCGCAGATGGACGTGGAGCGCACAAGACTGCGAAAGATGACGATCGTCGGAGATTCGTTCGCCAGCATATTCAATCGTATCCAGCTGTTGAATCTCATTATGTGCGCAAAGATTCGACGTGAAAGTATTTGGAGGCTGGCTTGAACGAACATGTACGTGTACGAACAATACGTCGAAAAGTGCAAACAGGAGAACGAAAATCCAGTTAGCGATACCGTCTTTCGCCGTGTGTTTAACGAAGACTTCAACCTATCATTCCATCGGCCGAAAAAAGATCAATGCGCGACCTGCAATCGCCACTCCCAATTGAGCGCAGAAGAGAAAGAACATCGGAAGGACAGCATCGATCAACACTTGCGACATCGAGATGAAGCGCGAGCATCGAAGGCAGCTGATAAAGCACGAGCTATAGAAGACGAGACTTTCGTGAACGTCACTTTCGATTTACAGTCTGTCCTTATACGCCGTGTTCCGAAGTTAGCAGCCTCTTTTTACGAGTTAAAGTTACAAATGATCAAGAATTTGCAAACGAAGATGAATTCGATTTAGATGTAGTGCACAAAAAAGTAATTTTCCAATAAAGTTTATATAAATGCAATATTTTTTGGATATTTTAAACCGTTTATCCGAAAACGTGAGACAACTGTTTACGTTTCGGAAGACGTTCAATTTTAACGATTTCTGTTGCAAGTTCAAATACAAATCGAGCATCCATTTTCCACCTGGACGCTTTCCGAAATCGGTAAAAAACAAAACGTACAACGAAAATCGATGCATTGACGTTAATGATCAACTGGTTGATACACAACCGTTTCGCAATTTGTTTTCGAAGAGCGAAAATTCGGATCGTTGTCAATTGTGTCGCAAAGTCAAAGTCGATGTCGAAATTGGTGATGACCAAAGATATACACTTGCATCAATTTACTCATTTCTACGATTCGGAAAAGAAAATGAACGTTTTCAAGAAAATTTCGAATCGGGACATTACAGATTTCAACACTAACAAAGTTTTCCTCTACAGATATAACTGGAAATCTGTCGCGGCTATCGAGCGAATTGGCGAAACAATTCACGAAGGACATTACTGTTGTTGGATTAGAAATGGCGAGCGCTTTTACAAAATCAGCGATTCTACTTTAGTCACTTCTCGGAAGAGATTCGTTGACAAATTGGAAAAATTTATTTGTTGTTTTTGGAAATGCTGGAATAAATTACTGGTGTGTTTATTTTAGCTTTGCGTTATATTTTGTGTTTATTTTCATTAAAATGTAGTTGAAAAAAATTAAAATGTATTATTATTCCAAGCCTTTATTGTTGTTACATTCATAAATTCCTCTGGATTTATGTTTCAAATTGTAGAATGAAGCAACTTTTGAAATTTTGTCAACAGATGTCCACTAGCTGAAGTCAAAATAGGTAGATAACATTAGCATAAATAATGCAAATCTCACGATTTAATGATGTAGTAAATTCAATTTTAATTGTCTTCAGTAAGTTCAGCTGTGTAGAAAAAAGGATGGGACTAGCATGTAAAAAGGGCTAAAAAGGGAGATATTTTACACTCTCCAAATGTGCAAGTCGTTGAAGATGGAAGAGCATGGGACTAGTGGTTTCCATAGAAGTAATTTTGAAAAAATATCGGGCTTTCGTGCTCAGGAAAGTTTGCAGCAATAAATAAACTCACTCTACATCCATTAATCATTCACACTAGGCAAATAAGCAAATAGTCATGCACTAAACTTGGAATAATTGCTGAAACTATAGAAAAGAGAACAGCTCATAATGAAAGAAATTCGTCTAATAATATGATTGCAAACCAGACAGCATAAAAATATGCGCCTTTTAAGAAGAAGAATAAATTAAGTAGCGACTTGTGCAATTGGTAAATTACAGAAGTGAAATAACAGATGAAGTACATTGTTCAATTCTAAACACTGGTAACAGTGAACTCGTTACAGAGGATAAACTTTGCTGTGCGATGATGCAATGATCTTTATTTGAGTGAAGTAATTTATCATCCTATCGATATATCTATGAATTATAAAACGCACAAGTTGTGGCCAAAACTAAATTTTATGTTTTTATTAATGGATCAAAGTCTTTAATTTTAAAATTATGAGCAAAGCAATGGGTTAATTTTAATACGTTGACGACTATTAATTTTATGAAGTTTATAATGCTAGATTATATAAATTGTAATGCATTTCATTCACTGTATCATTAATTTTTTAGTCTTAATTGCGGTACAAAGTTAAAAGTAATCAGCAGATATTGATTGACTGGTTATTCGATGGCAAAGTCGAAAACAATAGGCACACTGCAACGAAATCAAAATTTCCTTCTGAGCACAAAAACCTTTTTTCAAAATGACGACTACAAGGAATGTGACTGGCTAGTCCCATCTTTTTACTTCTATGGAAACCACTAGTCCCATGCTTTTCCATCTTCAACGACTTGCACATTTAGAAAGTGTAAAATACCTCTCTTTTTAGCCCGTGAGGCATTTTTACGTGCTAGTAATATTATATGCTCAATTAAAGCTGGCAAATGATGTACAGTACTTTACAAACGTAACTCAACCTCGTTGGTCAGTTGTTTTGTTTTTTCTTCGTGGTTGAGTTCTCTAGTTTCTCTGAAAATCGTCTAACTTTACCAATCCTTGATTACTAATCTATAATCGTGTACAAAATGGAAAATGCAACGATGCAACGATACACAATGGAAGTAACCACTGAAAACTTCCTATTTTGTTTGTAAAAAGTTTTAAAGTCGTCACTTTTTTAGTTGAAAAACAACAAATTTGCATTAATGCTTAATCCAGAAACGTACTATTTTCAATTGCGAAAAGTCGACGATTCTACTCATAATCCGTTTTTTATTAAAATTTTATCTAGTAAGTATTTTCTATTGAAATAAGGTTTCGCTCATGAAAATTTTCCTAGAAAGTACACGTCTTTTAGCTAAGGAAATGAAATTGTTTGGTTCCGAAGTAAATATTGTCTACGATCCTCCTCACGACAGTGCCTTATACAGTAAGTAGCTGGTGATATTTCGTGAAAAGCATGAAAACATTTGAGGTTTTTGTAAAAATTTTTGTGTGCCCGATTTGCGATCGATTCATCGATGGACTTTGTTTTCAACATCCTACAGTTTTTGTCACAGAAAAAGTATTTTAAATTTCCTGAAACTTTTCAACTTTTTGAACCTTTTTCAAGGGGATACTTTTCTTTTCCGATTCCAAAAGTCATGCCTTACTCGTGTTACGATACTATTCCCAGTTTTCTGGAACTCAAAAAATCTACAATTCCGCAAGCAGGTCGAGGAATATTCACTAAAATTCGTTTGCCCGCCGGATTGGCCTTTGGTCCGTACACTGTAAGTTGTAACACACTAAGAAAATTCGAAAATTAACTATTAAAATTTTTAGGGTCACTTATATTTGGATCCCAACAAAGGAGGCTATAAGTACACTTACGAAGTAACTGCTTCTTTGATTATTTCGACTTTTGGATTTTACTTATTGATACTATTTTTATCCAGGTTTTTTATACTCATGGTCGCAAATATTGGATCAATGCCGAACGATTGAGTTACTCGAATTGGTTACGATGGGTGAATTGTGCCCGATGTGATGCTTTTTTTGATCAAAATAAGTTTAAACCACGAACATTCCAGATACTTTTTGCTTCCGCTATTTAGACGAACAAGAACAGAACGTCGTCGGTTTGGAATACATGCAAAATATATTTTTTTACATCTATAAACCCGTTGAAGCTAACTCGGAACTATTCGGTACTTGTACATCTTCGTTCCTTCAACTCGTTAAGTAATCAGATTTCTAAAGTTATAATTTTATAATTTTAGTATGGTACGGTGCAAATTATGGTGCGTCTCTGAATATACCTGGAGCCGAAAGATCGTTATCCGTTAAAGCCCCTTTGAAGAAAACGTGCTTTTCGTAGAGTTACTATGACATGTTACCTGTTAAATTAATTGTTTCATCTATCTGCATTGAAAATTAGTTGTGTAATTTACCTATTAAAACTTTTCATAGGGTGTTTATAATCGCAGAAAAATGTACATAGAAATCAAACATTAATGAAGATTATAAATATCATCAATGTAACTCCGGTACCCTTTCGCTGAAGTAATTCGCAAAGCAAAAGGAGGTTTGACACATCCAATAGTTTTTAAACTGGCATCTGATGCGTTAAATAAATTACATTTTCAAGGTTTGTCAAAACGCTATGATGTTTGTATATGTATTTATTGGTGTTAATGCTAAAACAATCGAAAAATCGTCTCAATGTTTCAGATACAAACTTCAGAATGGTTTTGCTTTCTTCGCAAACTTTTATCTATACGATGCAATTTTTTTTGAAATTCGTGTTCGAGTTGCAATGATTAAAGCTCTCAATTGGTTTAGGAACAAAAATTCTTCGATAACAGTTTTTTGCCGATTTTCCTTCAAACCTTTTCTTAAAATTCCTTTAGCATTGCAAAGAGAATTAAAATCTATATAACGGACTGAAAAATCATTAAAATAATTCAAATACCGTAGATAAATGTTTTTGAATTTTAAATTTAAAGAAATAAAAACAATTTATTATTATTATACTTACACTATCTAAAAGATTGTTCAATACCAAAAATAGCTACTCTTCACTTAGGACTGGACAAAAAATTGCATTTTCCTGTTATGAAATCGGTTGCTTCAATACGTCGCAAGCTTTCGGTCGTAATTTAGCATCGTGATAAAATAATGGTCGCATTATGGTTTGAATTCATTGAATTTGAATCCAATTTTTTACCGAAATCGTTCAAATAGTTTCGAATATCGTTCAACGAACCAACACTCGGACATCGCACTCGACCGAAACCGTATCGACCAATGAAAACCAATGATAAACGTTCGTCTGTCTGTAAAGCTACTAATAAGTTGCTGGGTTTTAAATTTTGCGTTTGCTTATTCAAATAATCGAGACCGTGGAATAAATCGCGAATCAAAAATTCAGCAACGACGGGCTCGCGGAGGGTTGATCTGTTCCAAATTAAATTCGCAACTATGACGAGGCAACATATAAACATAAAACTCAGATGGTCGTTCTAAAGACCAGTCACAATGACCGTTATAATGACTACAGTATAGTCACTATAAAGCTGTCGCTGAACGTGATAGGTTTTGGCGCTCTTGAGACTTACCTGAAATCGACATTATTATATTTAAATTGACGAAATTTGTACGCTGCTACGTGTAGTGAAGATCATTTTTCATCCATCTCGCTTGATCGCGAATTCGTCGCAAGCAACTATCGGAATTTTTTAACTCATATCAATAGAATTTTCGAAACTATATATATAACTATATAGGCGTTCTAAGTACTAATATCGTTTTTATGTCCGAGGTAAAAATACAATAACTTTTATCTTAAACCAATCACTTCATGAAAGTGATGTCAAAAAGTCTGACGATTCTGAAACAGAAATGTTGACTATAATATACGCTCTGAGGTTCGTATCGCTTGTTTTTTCAATGTAGTTGTGTCATCGAACGACGTATTAAAGTGATTTTTTATTTAGATTTCACTTTTACGAAACTATGGTGCTATCATATTTTGTCGTTAATTTTTGTCATACCTTGCATCGAACCAGGAAAAGTAGGAGAAGCGAAACCTGAAGGAGCGGCTGAAGGAGAAGGAAAGAAAAAGAGCAAAAGGAGCAAGAAAGGTGGCAAAAGCAAAAAGGATAAAAAGATCAAGAAAGGGCAAGAAAGAAGGAGAAGCAGGAGCAGCCGATGCGGTAGCTGACAAGAAATCGAAGAAATCAAAAGCAAAAAGCAAAAGGTCGAAAAAAGGAAAAGGCAAGAAAGGAAAAAAAGGTGAAGTTGCACCAGCGGGCGCCGAAACAGGAAAAGAGGGAGAAGCTAAACCGGTAGCAGCGGCCGAAGGAGAAGGCAAGAAAAAGAAGGATAAAAAGAGCAAAATAGAAGGAGGATCAAAAGGAGCAGACAAGAAAGAAAAAAAATCGAAGAAATCAAAGGGCAAAAGCAAAAAGTCGAAGAAAGAAAAAAGGAAAGGACGACGTTGCAGCATTATGTTATGACACTCGACGATGCATCATTTCCACTTGTTTCGCTTTTATGTCATTTTACTTCATAGTATTGTACAGTAATTGTGCCTTACCAGTTTTTGTTACTAATCAGTAAAATGTGCTGTTTATTTCATTCAATAAATGCTTCTAAAAGTGTGAATAAACACAGAAAATCATGCTAATATTGTTTCTAAAACGATAATAGTGACCCAAACTTTCAACCTTCTCAACCTTCCACTTATTTATGTGTTTTATTTCGAGCTCTGTTGTGCTCTTTTTGAGTAAAATCTGCAACACAAACCTCCAAATCACGCCAAACAATGGATAGAGCTTAATTACATCTTCGTCGAAAGTTAATCCATTGAACTTCTGTAAATTAACTTCTTAATTTGTTCTTGAATATTTTGATATTCAATAGTTCTTGATATCTTTAAAAGAAACTAGAAGAAGAAACAAGAAGATAGAAACAAAAAATTCGATACTAAAAAATAGGTACAGTATTTTAAAGTCAAGGTTTTTACGTCTCAAACCGAAAACTATATTGACAATTCTTCCGCTTTAGGTTGCAGTATTTGTGGCTGTTCGGCGAACATATACAATCGAACTATTCACAACTCCAAGTCACAAGTAATAATAGTAAAATAATCATTCCTCTTAGCTAATTTCGAATTGAATTGTTTATTTCATCTAACTTTCATCAAACTCTTTGCAAACGTTTTTATTTCCATTGATTTTATTTGGAAAAATAATTGTTCCTAAAAAGTTTGATTGAAACAAACTGTCATACGAACTAGCTTATTTTGAACTTTTGTAGGTTTTATGTTTTGACACATTTAGCAACGGTTTATTGTGGAACATAATCTCCTAAAAGAAAATCGACTTAATTTCGAAACGACCGACCTACCGCGGAACGTTTTTCGAGAATGAATTTGGAGCTAAACCCACTTTATTCAAGCAAAACCTTGCTAAAAATATGAAACTTTTTGCGTAGAAAAACGCCGAACAAAAATAATACTACTATTCTTTTTTTAACGTGGAATGAGAC
>JAQGBA010001474.1:0-14633 GCA_034698125.1 Prionchulus punctatus | reverse complement strand
AGCAACCTCTCTATAAGCAACTGCTCCCTATAAGAGACGATTTTTAGGATACACTCTGAAAATGCTTATCTAGTAATTCTTAAGAGCGCCCTCTATAAGCAACTTCTCTATTCGCTATAAGCAACCATTTTGTCAGTACATACACTTATACCCTATGTGTTGAACGATGCTCTCTATAAGAGACGCGGCTCCCGCTATAAGAGACGGTTATGCAAATTTTTTTGTTTTTTTGTTTTTTTGTTTGGCTTTGTTTGTGTTGCATTTTTCTAAGAGTCGTTCTAAGATGCCGAAACGGGCTTCTTACGACTTAACAGCAAAGTTGAAAGTTATTTCAAAGCATGAGGAAAATCCGACATTATCATTAGTTGATTTGGGTGTAGAATTTGGAATGCACAAATCGGTTGTGAGCAGGATTTTATTGAAAAAGGATGACATTCTAAAGGCAGCCGAGCTACCAAACGGCTTGTCGACAAAGAAGGTGCGCAAACCTGACTTCAGCGATGTTGACGAAGCAGTGCTAGCTTGGATTAAGTATGTTTGATCAGAAAACGTGCCGCTAGATGGTCCAATTATTCAGCAAAAAGCGCGCGAGTTTGCGACTTCATTCGGATACGACGACGGTGTTTTCAAAGCCAGCGATGGATGGCTGGCCAAGTTCAAATTACGGCACGGTGCCAGCTTTCAACGAATTCAAGGCAAAGGCGCCAGCGTCACCACGGCTGATACGAAAAAATGGTTGGAGAAAACGCTTCCTGGTTTGATGAAGGATTATGCTCCTTGCGACATCTATAACGTCGACGAGTCGGCTCTCTTTTGGCAGGCATTTCCGGACAAGACTTTCGTGTTCAAGCTCAGCAATGACAGTTGCCAAGGTAGCAAAAGGAGCAAAATTCGAATCACCTTTTTAGTCGGCGCAAATATGGATGAAACAGACAAGCTTAATCTTATGATCATCGGCAGATCCAAAAATCCACGTTGTTTTCCGAAGAACAGGCGAAGTCTACCTGTTGATTATGAAGCTAACACAAAGGCGTGGATGACAGGTGGGCTTTTCGAAGCATTTTTAAAAAAATGCGGTCGGAAATTCGCTGTCCAAAATCGCTCAGTATCGTTCATCGTCGACAACTGTCCGGCTCACCCGAAAGGCATCGCTTTAAAAAAGATCAAGCTTGTTTTTCTGCCACCTAACACAACGTCAAAAACGCAGCCGGTGGATCAAGGAGTAATCCAGAATCTGAAAGTAATCTACCGCCGGAAACTCGTGCAAAAACGGATCGACGCGATCGACTCAAAATCAGAATTCACTCACAACATTTGGGAAGCGTTGATCATGCTTAACCAAGCATGAAGTCTGTTCAGCCATCAACTATCGCAAACTGCTTCCGAAAAGCTGGTTTCTCTCGATCGATCAGTCAGCGCGAAACTGATGATCGCTCCGTGGAGGACCGAGGAAGATTACTTGGGAAATGAGCTTGAGAGGTTGAGAGAAGCTGGTCTGGTCGAAGATATTTCTGCTTCTGACTACGCCTATTTCGACGACATGATGTGCACCACGGCTGCTCCAACAGATTCCGATATCGTCGCCTCCATTCTCGCTCAAGGTGCGGACGTGCGATCGGAAAGCGATGACAGCATTTGCATCGAGGACACCATCGAGCAGGAAATCGAATCCGTGTCGATCGCTCAAGCCAGCCTAGCGATATCTACGTTGCAGCGTTTCATTGAACACAATCAAGGCGAAAAAATGATAAATTCATTAGAAAAGATTAACGATTTTATTGATGAAACGCGATTGACTCTACTGAAGCAAACCCAATTAAGTCTGTTTTTTAATAAATGAAAGATTTTTGAATGTGATACAAAATACTAAACTTTTCCTGGAAATAAAACAGAAATTTGTTGATTTTTAAGCTTCCCAAATGTGAAGTTTTTAAAATACTGCGTAAACCTGTGTTTTTAGCATCTCAGTAGGAAAAGACAAAAATTTAGCCCAACTTCCTCTGTAAGCAACGGTTCTCTATAAGCAACACGTTGGTCGATACACAGGGGGTTGCTTATAGAGAGCGTCGACTGTATATACATATCAGTTTCACCAACTTTGAAATATTATCTGGTGAAATATTCGCGCCTTGCCTTCAAACATTGTATGCAATTTCGAAAATGGCTCACTCAACTATTGGCTAACATCTTGTTTTTGGTAAGGATGAAAACGAAGATTCCGACAGATCTTCTGATGAAGAAGCAATCGCTGGATACAGCATAATGAGTTTTGGGTACAGTCTTCTCTTCGTAATTGGCATATTGAGCAATTTATTGGTAATGTACTTCAACTGGGCACCACTGAGTGTGATCAAGCAAGAACGACCACTGATGTATAAAGAGGTTCAATTTGTGCATAGCTGACTTACTTTATACATAATGTTTGCTTGCACATACAACAATACTGGTCACCGGCCGACGCGGTTACTCCAGAATCGACTTGTTTTCATGCAAAATGTTTTTCGCATTGAAATTAATCAACAAATTGTTCAGCAGTGTTTTTGTAGTACTAATGATCCTGGATTCCTACTCATCGCTGTATCGTCCTGCTACG
This sequence comes from Prionchulus punctatus, assembly GCA_034698125.1. Taxonomy (NCBI): domain Eukaryota; kingdom Metazoa; phylum Nematoda; class Enoplea; order Mononchida; family Mononchidae; genus Prionchulus; species Prionchulus punctatus. The sequence continues at coordinate 12,040 of JAQGBA010001474.1, read as the reverse complement.
TCAAGAAAAGTACGAGCGACTACAATAGCCTTCACTATCATGGTAACGATTTGGATTTTGGTTTCGTTTTTAACATTATCGTCTTTTATCTTTTCTTCATTGATAATTCACTGGACACTACTAAGTTATAATGAATCAATTTACAGTATATTCAATATTTATTCATACTTGCCAAGTTTACTTTGACATTTTTGATACTCTTGCTTGTAACTGTTATACTTGGCGTATTAATTAACGAGAGACAAGCTCAATTAATCGCGGTTTGTAGCATGCTAAACTGCGATCAGCGACGGTGTCGTTCAACTTTAATAAAACTTTTTTCGATATGCTGAAATATTCAAGAATAAAAAAATTCTATTTATAACAATGTTTATAACATACATTTTGAAATCAATGTTCACAAGAAAAAGCGAACAACACGCTATCTTCGTTATTTATAATTAATTGAGACATTTGTCGAGATTCGTAGTACCAAGTATCTGGTCGCCTTTCAACGAGCGGCGTAATTTTGCTGCGATGGATCTTATCAGTGACGAACGCAAACGGATTCAACATCGAATTGCTATGTTGCAAGCCATTCGCCACATGTAAAACAGCGTTTCAGTTATGCCGGCCAACGCGATCATCGTATCGTCGAAGAATTCAAAACAGATTTCCGAGCATCAATAAGGTAGCCAACAGATTAGATATGCAACCACAATCGCAATCGCTGTGATTTGCTGTTTTCGAGCGGTGGCATTTGTTTGTTCTTGACAGACAGAGAAAGAGTCTTTCGACATGTAATTAATACGCACAATGCGATGGTTACAATTAACGGCATCAAGTAAACCAATGAAAATGTGGCCAGCACCAGTAACTATTGATGGTGGTTTAGATAGAAAGGTGAGCAGAAATATAATGTGTCATTATGAGCCCGTGTCCAGTGTACAATCAATGTACTAAAGAATTAAAAGATAAATGACGGTAGATAAATGAGCAACGAAACCAAAATCCAAGTCGTTACCCCGATACCTATGACCACTTTGGTAGCTCTTATTTTTCTCGACATCACCCCATGGTACACTGCCAAGTAGGAATCCATGCTCATTATTACCGCGAAAGCAGCACTGAACACTTTGTTCATTAGTTTCAGAATTGAAAACAATTTGCAGAAAACCAAGCCGATTGTCCAGTAACCGCGTCAGTCCATGGTCACGACTATCGTATGCGCCAGCAGACAAAACGCGTAAAGTAAGTCAGATAGGCACAAATTAAACATGTACACATCGGTGGTAGTTCTTGCTTGACCACACTTATACGAGTAGATTAAGCACAGTACCACTGAATTGCTCAATATGCTTGTTACAAAGAGCAGACCGAACCAAAACTGCATTATACTATATCTGATGCCGGTTGATGATTCGTCCTCGCGACTCATATCATAATCTTCATCCTTGACGAAAAATAAGAAGGCAAATTATAGTTGAATAACCAAACGTCATTATACACTATATTTCATGTACTGTAGTTATTCAAAAATAAAACACTATCTGCCGACAGCTACAATCTTATAAGAACAATGGTCTTCGTACAAGTGGAGCCTGCGACCTATTGATTTTCATCGGCTACTGTCTTCCATCGAATGTAGTCTTCCAGAAACTATAGTCTTCCATCAACTATGATTTTCCAACAACTATAGTCTTCAATCAACTATATATAGTCGTCCATCGATTATTGTCTACCAACAACATGTATAGTCATCCATCAACCTATATTTTTTCTAGAACTAAAGTCTTTCATCAACTATAGTATTCCATCGACTATTGTCTTCCATGAATGATAGTCTTCCATCAATTATAGTTCTCAACAACTATATGGGACAGGCCAATAAATGTCGGTCACTCATGAACTATTTACTTACATAAGCTCTAACGCAATGGAAAAAAAACTGCGAAGAAAAACAAAACTTTGACCGTATTCAATTGAAGACCAAGCAAAGTTAGCAAAATTTCGAAACTGAATACAATGTTTACAGTCAATATGCTGAGACGGAATCATATTGAATTACAATTTTATTGAAGGGGAAATTTTTCCTGATCATATTTCAAGTTGCAAAATGTTGTTGAAAATCTAATAGTACCGCGCACTATAGTTGCAGGCTAACAATAGGTGCACAAAGACTATATGTTGTTCCAAGACTACAGTTACTGGAAGACTACACAATGTAGTTGCTGAAAGACCGTTGCAAATTTTTATTATAATTTAAAGCTGCCATAATTAAATCATTTAAAAAATGTATCAGGATGTTTGATTTCTATTTTGACACAGAATCTTCATTGCAAAACTAGTTTCTTGTCCTGGCGAGACCATGAACGAGCTACAAATCGATTTCAACCTGGATGCTTTATCAACGTGACCTATAAAGTTGCTAGCTGAAATAAAAGTAAGGAAATGACGTCTAATATTTTTAGGCGAGGTGTACGCAAAAATAGCTAGTCTATGGAGGTAACTTGTTTTTGCATGACTCACACTGGCATATGTCTCCATAATAATCAGGCATGCAAATGCAAGTCCCTTGAAACTCGTATCCTCCATTCAAACAATCTCCAGGATCCGGTTTGATAAGAGGTATGGCCAACTTCTTACCTCAAAAAACAGAAAACTCGCTAGCTCTTGCACAATATGAGTCAAATTAAGACACTTACAATCATTTGGATTTAATATGCATAGTAGGGATGAGCTTGAATTCTTTGTGGAAATCTGATTAGGAATATCTAAATCTGCATAAATTCTGAAACAATAAAACATTCAACACCAATAAATAAGTTTCGTTTTCATTTCTTACTTACATTTCATTGAATAAAATAAATAAAATGACACAATTAGTAACTAAACGAGCAAAAAGTCTCAACATTCTTCCAGCCGACTTCAGACGACACATTGACGACAATAGTTGTCATATGACAAACATAGTTTTGTGAATTAACCAAAGTACTGATAAGAAATTTTATCTGTTTTTATAGTTGGATTAATATAAAAGTAGAATAATGAACTTTTTTACTCTTAGACACATGAACATCTTAACTTGTTTTTTTTAAAACCTGACCAAATAGTGGAATAAAAAGCAAATATAGTATCCTCAAATGAATTTATCGTCTTTCGCATCATAACAGTTGTTGTAGGAATGTGTCCAGATATACAGATCAGATTCAGGTTCAGCTTCTAACTAGATTCAGATACGTGTTAGGATTTGGCCGTTTTATTGTAACATATTCTAGTGCTACATCTAATTTAAAATCTATCAATCCAAAATAAAAATTTTACAATGAGTGATGACAATATTGCAATTTTCCCAGCAAAAAAGATAATCAAGCGACTGCGTAACCCACATCATCGAGGCAGAAATTCCGAACAGCATTTTCCTTGGTGAAAATGCGATTTTTCATGAGAATTTTGCATAATTCTTGCAAATTTGCGGAATTCAACCCTCCTTCCTCTTCACTTTCCTTGGAAATGTCAAGTTCAACAAATTTAGTTAGTAAATCATTTTGAAAACAAAAAATCGGTGAGTATGGCCTTGGCATGCGTTTCCTTTGTATCACATCACAGTTACAATAGCCAAATGAATCGTACCAACCATGAGTGCCACAAATTTCTGAATTCGATATTGTCATTGGTGGTGGAAACAATTTTTTTATTTCTCCAACCAGTTTTTGTTTTCGACTCTGTTTCTTCTTTTGGTCCATTGTATCACCTTGAAGATCAAAAAATCGGTTTTTAAATCTTTCTATCGATCACTATTTTGTCATTTTTTGCAAAGTAACATGCATTGTCATGAACTTAAAACGTCTAATTGAAACATTGTGTAGCTGGGTTGGTCAAGCTTGGAATACTTTATCAACTGATGATAGCTAAATCGTTCCGAGTTTGCGGGCTTGGTCTAGATGTAAGAGGATTAGAAGATGATGAAATTTTGTGCTTTCGTGCAGGAGAAAAATGTGAAAAGGTTGAAAGAAAAAGTTTTAGAATTCTTTACAGAAGAGAAAGAAATTGAAATTTTGTAAGATGAAATCGAACCAGGCAGTAGAGTACTGTACAGTACAGCAGGTAATGCATGGAAACCATAATCTTCTCACCAAAAAATGGGATCGTATGCTGAGATGGCTCCCTGGGGAAACCTTCATCGACACGAAGCGAATTGGGTTTTAGGAAAAACGATTGATATTAATCTTGTTTATTTTTCTGCGCACTAAATCTCACTTCAAATTTGTCGACAGCTTACTTAATTAAATTACGCACAAGCTTTTCGTGTTCGACCAATGGAGGTATTTATCAAAATTGTCTACTGTATCGATGTCTTTTTATGGAACAGTTATTGCTGATAAAGGTAAAGTCTAGTTTCTAGCATTTATGCCCAGAAGATTCAGCATGTTTAACAAACTATTTTAAGTATGGTTGGCTTTTATGCTGGACAATTAAGACAATTGTCCAGCGCAACGGAGGGGGGGCACTTGCGGTTTTGGAAATTGCACGAGAGAAGATGGATCGCGCGTAAAAGCTCACGGCTGTTTCAAGCGCAAGTGTCGGTTATTGACACGGGGCGGGAACTCATATTATTTTTTCACAGGATTTTTAAACGACAGCATTGGCAAACGTATGCTCAATCTATTCTGTATTTGAATACGGTTAACGATAACAAAATGGTTGTGATTATTTGCTTGTGCCAACAAGATTTCTGTAACTTACGAAAGTAAACTTACGATTCGTAAACTTTTTTCTGAAGAGAACGAAAAGTTCATTGTTTTAAACACTTTGTCTATTTAAAAGTTTATTTCTGCTCGAATAAGTCATCTCGTTTGTGATTTAAATTGACTTTTTTGTATTCGGATGTAAGCTTTCGAAGCTTGCTACAGTTGAAAATCAAAAACCGACCAACTTTTTTAGTTTTCTCAAACTAGCCGATGGAAAAAAAAGTCGACATGTTTCAAATTTTGATGATCGTAGTCTTTGTCCTGACATGCTCACGCAACCTCGAGTATCAACTACTGTCGCTGAGCAATTATAGTTGCTCTATAACCATAGTTACAATACAACTATAGTTACTGACAACTTGTTACTGTAGAACTGTAGTTACTGTACAACTATAATTACTGTATAACTATAGTTAACTGACAACCATAGTTTACGAAGCGACTGTAGTCGCCGATCGACTATTTTTAACCACACTTTTTTTTGTCTATTCCAGTATTGTTGAAGCCGCTTGCGTCCGCCATGCTCGAAAACACTGTGTTGCCTTCTAGCCCCAGATGGTAAAACCTATTATTGTGGTACATGTGTGGGAACTGCTTAACTCAACAGTATGTCCGGAAATCCATGGGGACGCTGAGAAAAGCTGCAGTGAAAGGGATAATTACAAAAAGAGCATGATTCGTTCCAACTTTTTTATTATTATATGTAATCGCAAAATAAAGTTCATTTTTTCAAACTTGGGTTTGTATAACTTCTGCTTGCTAAACTGGACTGTATTGCTATTTGCCGAATTGTCATTGCACTATAGTTGACAGTGGATGGTCGGTGATATTGGACTATAGTTACCATTGTACAATTAGTACAATTAGATTTGCAATCGGTTGGTAGTTGAAATTATATTACAGTTGCCATTTGTGTTTAGTTGCCATGAGACTATAGTTGCAATTGGACTGTAGTTGATTTTGGACTATAGTTGATATTAGACTCTAGCTGCCATTTGACTATAGATGCCATTTGAGTATATTTCCATTGGCCTATAGTTGCCATTTGAGTATAGTTGCCATTGGACTATAGTTGATATTGGGCAATAGTTGTCATGGAATTATTCAATAATTGCCATTTGAGTATTGTTACCATTGGATTACAGGTGCCATAGGACTATGGTTAATGTTGTAATATACTCGCCATTGGGCTATAGTCGGTATTGAGCTATAGCCGTCCATTTGGACCATATTGATTCTTGTCGTTGGACTGTAGTTGGGATTTTCTCAAAAGATTGATTCGTTCAGAAAATTTGCATAGCAACACGACAAAGATGATAAATTTTGTCCATAATTAACTAAAAAAAAAAACAGCCATGGCTAACGAAATTCTATCCAAATCCGGACTGTTTTTCGACGAGCTACACAAAATTCGAGTCGTCAATCCTCAAACTGCCCAAACAAGCGCCGAATTGAAAGAAGAAAGCGCCGAATTCGTTACAAGTCAGTCAACTATAGTCCCTGGGCAACTTCACTGTCTATAGTTGATCATTTTCACTGTTTGTAGTTGATGACCTTCACATCTAAAATGTATAGTTGATGATTCGTCACTGTCTATAGCCGTTGGTTCTCCATTGTCTATAGTGATTCTGTGTTTCTAGTCATCTAGTTCTATAGTTCATAAACTCTTTACTGTCTAACGCTGTTTATAGCTGATGACCCTTCAAGTTTCGCTGTCTATAGTTCATGATTCTAGTATGTCTATAGTAGATCTTTCTTCATTGTCCATAGTTGAGGAATGATCATTGACTATATGGCTGTCTACAGTTGATGACTGTCTATAGTTGGTGATTGATTGATTGATTGGTTTTACCTGATTTAGATTACGAATGCAATTCGCAGCTTTGACGAAAGAAGAACAAGAGCAAAAAGAATTTATACAACAGATTTTAGCCCCAACCTGAGCATCATTTTCTAAAAATTTCACGGGAAATCTAAGTTCGAAATAAATTTGCTCCACATTCTTCGTATTTTGTTCAAGCTGTAGTTATTGGATGACTATACTTACTCAGTAAATATACCATAGGCGTTTTATTACGATAGTGTTCATTAACTATAGTTGTCCGTTGACTATATTTCTTCAGTGACTATTGCTTCTCAATGACTATAGTTGTACGGTGACTATAGTTGTACAGTGCCTGTAGTGTTCATTGACCATAGTTGTCCATTGGCTATACTTCTTAAGTGACTATAGCTTCCCATAGACTTGATTTTCGTGCAAGGATACATTCCAGTTTTATTGATAATACAATATCGAAGATCGTTTTCGTCCTTGAGGACGCAGTCCTGATTTTCTCTGCAGCTTTCGCGTGAACCTACAAAGAATCGAAGATGTTTGTTTGCGAATCGAAGATGTTTGTTGCAACAATCGATTTGTTGTCAAACTTTTGTCGCTGACTGTAGGTGGCTACTCCCTTCCAAACCTGGGCTTCCTCTCGCCCATCTATCATTTTATATTTATAGCCTTGAATTTCGCAATGAAAGAGAAAATAAGCAAAAAGCTAAAAAGCTAAAAACAGGAAAAGTGGCAGGTACTGATTGGTAATGTGTGTAAGAGGGAGACCTGGAAAAAGCTATCAGGAATGCAAATAGACTTTCACCCAGATTGTAACCATCAGCGATTTCATAAAGCAATCATACAATTTGAGCGAATTTTGAAATTTGGGGCGACAGTATTTCTTACATCCTTTGGAGCCTCGACAAATGGATTCACAGAGAAATGAAGACTCTGTCTGATCAAAGCCTCATTTACTTGGGTATACATACCAGGATTGTACAGTATCACCTAGCTTTCGCTGGTCCTCCTTTCTGCCAGCCATGACAACTGAAGTTAGGTTCAACACTCGTAAGTGTTCTTAGATGAGCAAAACGGCAGAACCACTCCTTGTTAAAATAAAAATTGATTGTGTATAGAGATGTCGATATAGAGATTTTGTCAAAGATCAAAAAATAGAGGTCGAAACTCAAAGATCGAAACTAACCTAAAAAATAAAAAGTACATATTGGCAGGAGCAAATTATGGTGCAAAGTTGGTTGTCACGTCGGTTTTTAAATATTCTCATCCATAATGTTGTTTAAGCTTTTAATATTTTTTACATTTTGCAATCCTGAGATTATTGTTTGACATTATGCTTTTATTCATTAGTCTATGAAGAATTATAGTTCAGCCAGAAAAGTATTTGTATCCACGTATTGTGACATGCATAAAATACAATCAAAAAAGCAAATATGCATTTTAATGGCACACAAAAAAACGACTGATTTCTCTAATATCTACGCATAAAAAAGTTGCCATCACCCAGACGAAATGTGCAGCTGATGAAATATGCAGTCACGAAATTAGCTTATTATGCATTTTGACTCAAATAAGCTAACCAGTCGCTTTTTATAATCTTTGAATATTTTCGATAAGGTTCGCACGAATTGTATTCGATTAAAGCGCAGCATCGATATTGATCTCTCACGCCTGCACTGATGTCACTTGAAGGCATGTCCCAAGATGTTTCAGTTGAAAATCCCCAAACGGGTGGCTAAAGAAGAAAAATGCTAAAATAATGCACACGAATTCCTCCAGTAATTTTATTTTTTCACCTGTTCGCCCAACCGTACTCTTCCTTGAGATTTCTTTTCCCACCACAATTTCACTCTAAATTCTCTATCGACATATTCTGTAAATCTGCAACTTATCCTGGTTTCATTCAACTGAATGGCCAATGAAGTTCCTAAAATAAGCGTCTATACTAGCGCTATGAAAACGTTTAAAAAAATATACTAAACCGAAAATTATCATTTGGTTTCGAAAATGGAAAGTCATATAATTTCCAAAATCGCCATACACAAGGAAACGATAAACCTGGACACCGCTTGCAAATCTCTTTTCATTGTCACTCTTCCCGGCCTTCAAATCGATGTCGATTCCATGTCGACAAATCTGTTTGCACGACGAATCTCTGGTATGGCATCTAGCTATGTCACTGAAGAGATAAATGACTGTATTATAAAATGGACTGCCTGGCGGACATTTGAAATTGATTTTTGTTTCATTTAGATCCAAAACGAACGGGTCGTCGTATCTTAATTTTTTGCCTTTATAGCTTATTGGTGTATCGTCGACTAAAATTAAATCAAATAGAAAAACCACTGAATTTGGTTAAAAAAAACACGATCATTGCCTCCTGTGGGACAGTCGTAGTAAATCGACGGGCCCGTGCGATAGCCATTATTACTATGCTCAAGAGTGTACCAAATAGCTGAACTGTTTCGTAAATTCGATTTGCACAAGCCCAGCTCGTTGACAGGACAATATCGCTCAAAAACAAAAGCGCCTTGATCGATTGATTCGCATACATCGAGAGGTGGTTGATCGACTTTCGCGCAAGGATACATTCCAGTTTTATTGATGATACAATATCGAAGATCGTTTTCGTCCTTGAGGTCGCAGTCCTGATTTTCTCTGCAGCTTTTGCGTGGACCTACAAAGAATGTTATTATACATATATTCATTATCTTTATAGAAAAATGCATACAAAGCATAAAAGGTATTTCAATCGAATTTTGAGATATGCTCATGTTTCCTTCTTTGTCTCGAAGTCGACAATGCAATGGACCAAAAGAGTCTACTGTAAAAATAAATTGTCAATACTTACTATATTTTCGTATTATCTCAACTATAAGAGTTTATTACAAGAATATAAGTGTATTTTGTCTGCATCGCTATTACAAGGTTCGATACCAAGCACATTCTTTGTTTCATTGTCATAAATTTCCATTGTCTTGCAGTCGCCGTCGAAGATGCATTTTAAAGACATTTCAGGAAAACCTGTCATATAATGACTCTGAACCATCTTAATTACTAAAATACAAATACAAACCATGTATACATACCTTTTTGTAAACTTTGTTGTGAAAAAAGGCTATAGAGACAGCCAGATTATGTTCTTACCAGGCACGGGAAGTTCAGCTTTTATTAATATCGGTAATATTAATGGAATCAGAAGTAGTATTTTCATTTTTAAAGTAAATTTTCTCAGCACACAAAAGCAAAATTAGCTTTTACCGCTTCTCCTTCCAAAACAACTGCTTCGTTTTGTGTATAGGCTGGTTTTCTCAGGTTGGCATACGTGGCTGCTCCCTTCCAAACCTTGATTCCTCACCCATCTATCATTTTTATTTATCGCCTTGAATTTCGCAAGGAAAGAGAAAAGAAGCGAAAAGCTAAAAAGCTAAAAACACCATGGTGGTGACGGTAACAACAATGTAGGTTGTAACTCAAAATTTAGAAAACGTAGAGGCAGTAGGTAGGTTGCCTGCAATTCGAAGCATTCAGCGACAGCGAGTGTGCATAAATGCTGTTTCGCCGCAGCCACAGACAGTAGATGAGATTAATATTCCAGATGAGTTCAGAGTTACTTTAAACGGTTCAAACTTTCTTTTATACGATAGCGATGATGGTCTGAAAAGAATTTTAATTTTTTCAACTGAGCGTAATTTGCAAATTTTACAAGAAAGTTCCAATTGGCTGGCTGACAGCACGTTTCAAAACTGATTCTGCGCTGTTTACTCCGCTATATACTATTCATTCTATGGAGTTTAATGGTTCAATTCCATTGGTTTTTGCTCTTTTACCGTACAAAAGTCAAAACATGTACGAAAAATGTTTTACAGCTTTGAAAACATTAAAGACGATCTTAATCCAGTAAGCATTAAAACAGATTATGAAATGGCAGCTATAAATAGTTTTAAAACTTGCTTTCCTGCTGCTGAACAGAAAGGTTGTTTTTTTCATTTCGCGCAAATTTTATACAGAAAAATACAGGCTGAAGGCTTGCAGCATCGTTATGCAAATGATCCTGAATTTAGCTTGCAGTTAAGAATGTTAGCAGCATTAGCGATGGTACTACAAGATGAAGTAGTTCGAGCATTTGAAACATTAAGCGACTTTACCAGCAGAAGCGCAAGGAGTTATAGATTAAAGTTATTTTGAAGACGCCTGGATTGGGCGTCCAGATAGATGTGGCCGAAGAAGAGCTCCTTCTTTTCCAATATCTCTTTGGAATTGCTATGATGCTGCGGTAAATGAATTATCTAAAACAAATAATGCAGTTGACGGCTGGCACTGAGCTTTTATGGAAGTTGCTGGAGCACACCACCCTAATATTTTAAAGTTTATTAAAGCGTTACAGCAAGAACAAAATGTAAATGAAGCTAAGTTAGAACAGTATAATGCTGGCTTATCTCTGCTGCATAGTCGCTTACAGTACAGAAAATGCGCAGTTAGAATTGCAAAAATTGCAAATGATTTTCAAAATCGGGATATTTTAAATTATTTAAAAGGTTTGGCACATAATTTCAATTTCTGAGTATTTTAATTTTTTAGGTTTTTCTTGTACATATGTATATGTATAATAACACTGAATTCAATTGAAGTTATTCATGTATTATTCTCGACAATGTACTTTCTTGTATTTTCTCATATTTTTCTTGACATAAACAATCAGATGATGGTTGAAGATTTTAAACTGTGATTGCAATTTAATGTTGATTTGAAATACATCACGTTGTAGTTTCAGTATGAAATTCCAAAAACAACAACAAAATGATTTGCCATTTAGCTTGCAAATTTTTTTGACCTTATAAGGGGTGTCCGGGATGTATTGCGCACTTTACACTAACAACTGCTAAGAGCGAGAACTATGTGCAAACTTCTTGGAACTTACACTGAAGATTGCATATAGTGTCTAGTAGGGCTGCATGAAATTTCTTTAAATTCTGTCCACTGGTTAGTAAAATGAAGCAATCCGAAGGTGAAGCTCTTGCAAAACGAATTGTGCACTTCTTCAAAAATTCGTCGAACAGTTCCGTCATTGATACATGTCATCACTTTATGAAAGAAGGACTTTGCCGATCGACGATCAAGCGTATAATTGCGAGATATCAGAAACGAGGAACAACTGAATACGCGCCTAAATGGGGTCGGATTCCGAAAATATCGACAGAGAAAACTGTAGCAAAAGTCAAGAAAATATTTGAATCCAATCCAAACGGATCGGTCCGGGCAGCCGCCGAAAAATTGAAGTTAGCGAAATCGACAGTAAGCGATATCAAGATCAAGAAGTTGGGGATGAAGGCAAGGCGAAAAGAGACTGTACCAAAATATTCTGGTGATCAAGAATCTCGCGCCAAAGCGGCTTGTCGTAAGCTTTATCGGAATCGTGGGTTGTCCAGTGGGACAAAAATTTTGATCATGGACGACGAAACTTACGTACCGTTGG